>VZQC01012825.1:17442-226705 GCA_009823505.1 Rhizomys pruinosus
GGCTTTCATAGTTTGCACTGAGAAGTCAGCTGTGATTCTGATGAGTTTCTCCTTATATATAACTTGTTTTTCTCTTGTGGCTTTCAGTATTTTGTCCTTGTTTTGAGCATCTAGTGTTTTAACTATGATATAATGTGGGGAATTTCTTTTCTGGTTTTGTCTATTTGGTGTTCTATATGCTTCTCATATTTGTATGGATTTGTCTTTTTTCAGTTTGGGGAAATTTTCTTCTATTATTCTGTTGAAGATCTGAGCCATACTGTTCTCTTGGGATTCTTCTCCTTCCTCTATCCCTATGATGTGGAGATTTGGTCTTTTCATAGTGTCCCACATTTCCTGGTTGTTCCACTCTTGTGTTTTAAAAAAATTTTCATAATCCTTACTTGAGGTTTCTAGCTGCACTGTGTTATCCTGTAGGTCTGATATTCTTTTTTCTGTTTCATCCATTCTGCTTCTGAGCCTTTTTCCCATCCTTTCCTGCTGATTGGATGAATGTTCAATTTCCTTTTTCATTTCATCCTCTGATTTCTTCAGTATTTCCACTTCCTTTTGGAGCTTTTCATTCTCTTCTTGTAGCTCTTTGCTTTGCTGGTCAGTTTCTTTTTTCCTTTCAGCCTGAGATCTTTCAATGTTTCCACTTCCTTCCAGAGTTTGTCATTCTCTCCCTCTAGTTCTTTTTGAAATTTGTATTTATCTTCCTCTAGTTCTTTTTGGAGTTTGTCAATTTCTCCCTTTAGTTCTTTCTGGAATTTATCATTCTTTCTTTCTAGTTCCTTCATAAGTTTTTCATTCTCTCCCTTTATTTGTCTGATTTGTTCTTTATAGTCTTTGAATACATCTATGATTATTCTTCTAAGGTCAATGTCTTGGTTTCCTTCCAGGGAGATCTTGTTGTTGGGATTTTCTACAGAATTGGTTGAGTTCAGTGGGGATTTATTATGAGCTTTTCACATATTGTTGTTTTTCCATTGTGTCTTTGGCATGTGTATTTGTTTTTGTTGTTGTTGTTTTTTCCCCCTTTGTTTGTTTGGCTTCTGTTGTTAATCTCAAATCTTAATATGGAGGACTGGTTGGTCACTCAGTTTGCTTCCTGCTGGTTTCTTCCTCAGTTTTGGCTATGCATTCTTGAATCACTGACACTGCTGGATCTTCCCAACCACAGTAAACCACAGCAGCAGAAGTTTATACTTTCCACCATAGTACCTGTAGCTTGAGCGAGGAGGGGGTTTACTCCTTTGGCCCATGTGCTGGACCCCACCTGGGCATTGAGTGTGTGTGCCACTGGCTACCCTTGTATCCATGCAAGCAGTTCCTCTTTATGATTCTAGCAGTGGGCAGCAGGTGCCCGGGGTGGGCCACCACAAACCTGAGTGCCAGAAACCTTAACTTGATTTCAATTGGCGTCACTCTAAAGGTTCCATTGGCTCCAAATAACACCATCTCAGCTGTTATTGCAGTTTGAATACGAAATTTCCCTGTGATGGTTAGTGTTAACTGACACCCAGGTGGCAGGCCTTAGAGCACCTAGCAGGGACTGTCTAGATTAGGTGTAGTCTCTGGGAATGTCTATAAGGGATAGTCTTGATTACATTAATTGATGTGGAAAGATCCAACTTAACTGTCAGTAGGACCATTTCCTGGGTAGAGGATCCTGCTTATAAAAATAAGGAGGAAGGCTTGAGAGATGCATCAGCAGTTAAGACCACTGGATGTTCTTGCAGAAGACCCAAGTTCAAATCCCAGCACCCACATGGCAGCTAACAACCATCCATAACTCCAGTTCCAGGGATCCAATGCTCTCTTCTGTCCTTTACAGGCATTGCATGAAAGAGGTTCACTTACATACATGCAGGTATAACACTCATACACATAAAAAGAAGTTAAAAATGGAGAGGATGAGCTGAACACCAGTCTGCATTAATTCATTTCTGTCTCTACTCTTGACTGCAAATGTGACCAGTTTTCTCAAGTCCCTGCCACTGTGACTTTCTACCATGATGGGCTGTAATCCAGATTGTGAACCAAATAAACTCTTTCTCCCTTAAGTTACTTTTGTCAGAATATTTTATCAAAGCAACAAGAAAGTAACTAAGAAAACTGGGGACCAAGTCTTTAACACATGGTGCTTTGGTGAACATCCCAGATCCAAACCATGACAGTGATTATCCAAAGCAGCCTGATCCCAAAGCAAAGCAGAGGGTTGAACCCCAGAAGGAAAGGATGCTTTGAAGGAGCAAGAAGTTGACTTAAAATGCTGCCGTGTTCAGCATGACCTCAGGGTCATGTCCTTTCATCAAATCTGTCTACCCTATTGTTTTATTTTCATTATATATTTCTGCATATGGATAATGTGTTCTGCCCTCCACAGAAACTCAGTCTCTGGTTCCTATAGGCTAACATATCTTAATTAATAAACTTCCACTCATTTTTTTTTCTTGAGACAATATCTTCCTTGGTAGCCCAGGATGTCCTGGAGCTCACAATCCTCCTGTCTTAATCTTTCAAGTTCTGAGGCTATAGATATGTACCATCATATTCAATAAAACTTGTATTGATTTCTTGATTGATTGATTTAGATAAGGTCTTACTATGTAGCCCAGGATGACTATGTAGACTAGGCTGGTTTAAACTGGGGAGCTGCAGATATGGCTCAGCACTGACTTCTTTTGCAGAGGACACAGGTTTGATGCCCAGCACCCATATGGCAGGTAACGACCACCTGTAACTCTAGTTCCAGGGGATCTGGTGCTCTCTTCTGACTTCCTCGGGGATTGCATGACATGGGTGCACTTAAATTCAGGCAATACACACATAAAAAAATAAAATAAAATAAAATAAAATAAGGGCCTTCCAGCATCTGCTTTCCAAGGACTGGAATTACACTTGTGCTTCCCCATGCTCTAGTAACAACTTGAATTCTTGTCTTCTGTCTGTCTGTCTGTCTGTCTAACAGGGTCTTCCTATAGCCCTGCCTGGCCTGAAAGTCATATAGATCTCTTTGCCTTTGTTCCCCAAGTACTGGGATTAAAGTATCTACCACCACACACAGCAACACTGGAGCTCTTAGTTTTTTGTTTTTTGTTGTTGTTTTTTTACTTGAACCAAAGTTAATTCTACATGGGCATTGACATTTTCTGAGCTGGAATATTTTTGCCATTGGTTGGCAAATGTTCCTTCCCCTTTCTCATTTCAATTTCATTCTTGTCATATGTTCAGGCATTCTCTCTCTCTTCCCTTTTCTTTTTTCCTTCCTTTTCCTTCCTTCTTTCCTATTTCTTTCTGCTATTAAACAAATTGAACACGCTTTTGTATCCACACATTGGAGGTGACCTGGGTCCTCTAGATTGCCTTCGGCATTGGCCTTCATTTGCCATAACCTGGACCACAATCCCTGAGGAAGGAAGCTACTTCATCAGGTTGGAGTTTTGTCTTTCACATCTAGCCCCTACCTTGGGTGTCTGCTCCAAACAGATGTTCTCTCTCCTTTCTAGTGTTAGCGTAAGGAAATCTTACTACTCCTTGTTCGAGAATTGATTTTTCTTACTCAGGTCTAGCCATGCCCCAGACATTTCAGACTCAAGCTCCACATTGCTTTAATCAGTCACAGAGTTCACTGCTGAAGTCATCTGAGCAGGACATGGGGCATGACTTTGTGAGGCAGATAAGACTGTTTTTCAGTAACATGTATTAAATACTCCAAACATTGGTTGAGGAAACAGCTTTCTGAAAACACTCTCAGCTCAGGATTTATTCAGTCAGCTGTGCAGAGGGAAACAGCATCACTTCTTGTCTGTTCATGTCCATTGGCCCCAACGCCTTTAATCTTTAGCACTTGGGAGGCATAGGCAGGTGGAGCTCTTTGGAGTTAAAGAGGCAAGCCTGGTCTACAGAGTGAAGTTCCAGGACAGCTGGGTGCTACAGGGAGACCTGTCTCAAAAAGACAAAAAAAAAAAAAAATCACCTCTGGCCACCCCAGATCTGAGGGCTTTCCTGTTCACCTAACCCACCACTGAATGATAGAAGCTATGGCCAAAGTTCCTTTCCTAACCCTCAGTACTAACCTCCACCTCTGAGAAAATAGCCAATGGAATGGAGGAGAGAGAGAGAGACGAGGGAGAGAGAGAGAGAGAAAGAGAGATTAGATCAAAAGTTGCGCTGCATCTGAGAAATGTAGATGCCCAGGACTAGGAGCTTCAGCAATTGGCTCCTGCCAGAGTCAGCAAGCATGTCACTAGCTTTGAGAGGGACACATATACTCTGGGCAGAGGCACTGGACCTGGATGGAGGTCATCTGTGTGGATGTGCCTGCACTGGTGAGGAAGGAGCCAGGTGTCCGGGGCCCCTAGCTGACACTGTAGTTGGTTCTTCCTGCTGTCTACCATAAATTTCAGCATAGAGGGACTCAGTATTCCTTAATACTGATCTCTTTAGTCCATTGAAAGCTTATTTTATTTTTATTTATATTTTTTATCTTTATTTTATTTTATTTTAATTTTATCTTATTTTTATTTTTAATTTTTGGTCTTTCCGAGACAGGGTCTCCCTGTAGTCCAGCCTGCCTAGAACTCACTCCGTATACCCCAGGGGCTTGCCTTGAAGACTCAACACAAGATACGCATGCCTCTGCTCCCAAGTGCTAGGATTAAAGGTGTCGCGCCACCACGCCCAGCTTGAAAAAATAATAATTTCTTTAAAAAAACAAAAAAAAAAAAATATTAAGTAAAAAAAATAGGTCCCAATAAACTATGAGAGAAGCTGAGAAAAAGCGGGACACCCATGGATGACATGATTGAGCTCTTTGACCCATTTCCTAAAAATCAGCTTCAAGACTCTTGGCAAGATAGCTAGAGAGGCTCCACTCAAAGCCCAGTGCTGGGAAGAGAACAGGATAGCCCAAGGGAGGAAAGTGGAACCATAGGATGAGGAAAAGTCCATTTTCTTTAGAGGTGTGGGCACTGGAAGGGGGCCCATGCTCCAACGGATGGTCTCACACTCACGTGCATATGGGCAGCACTGATTGGACTCAGTGACTGCAGGAGGAAGGAGGAAAAAGAGGAGGAGGAAGAGAAGGAGGAGAGGAAAGGAAAGTAGGGGGAGGTAGAGGAGGAAGAGGAGAGGAGGAGGAGGAGGAGGAGGAGGAGTAGGGGAGGAGGAAAAACATAAGTTTGGAGTGGAACACGGCGGGGAAGGTCTGGGGGGTTGGAGGTAGGTGGTCTGATCAAATTAATAAATTAAACTTTATTATAATATATACATACATACAAAAATAAATTTAAATTTAAAAAATTTTTTTTTTTTTTTTTTTTTTTTTTTTTTTTTTTTTTTTTTTTTTTTATGTGTGTAAGTATATTTGTGTCTTGCAATGCCTGTGGTCAGAAGGGGTGTCAGATTTCCCTGGAAACTGGAGTTAAAGATGACTGTTCTCAGCCACATGTGGGTGCTGGGAATTCAAACCCAGGTCTTCTCAAGAGCAGTCTCTCGGTGCTCTTAACAGCCAGGCTATCTCTCCAGCCCCCCAAAATGCATTTTTTTTAATTTTTTTTTTTATTTGGATATGCTGTATCAATGTCAACTGCTCTTGCATGACAGGTTTGTGCACCCATGTTAGTGCAATGCCGCGGAGGTTCAGAAAAGGCGGGTCTCGGGTTCCCCTGGACTGGAGTTCTCCTGGGAACTGGAGTTTCAGACGGGCTCATCGGCCGAATGTGGGTGCTGGGGATTCGAACCCAGGGTCCCATCTGCAAAAGAGCGGTCCAAGTGCTCCTTAACCGCTAGGCCAGTCTCTCAGCCCCCAAAATGCATTTTTAAAAAGCCTTAAAAACTGGGGACTTGCTGGGCATGGTGGCACATGCCTTATAATCCCATCACTCAGCAGGCAGAGAATAGATTGGAATTCTCTTTGAGTTCAAGGCAGCCTGAATACAAGTTGAACGTTCCAGCTTGGTCAGCTTGGGGGTACCAGCAAGACCCTGCTCTCAAAAAGACCAAAAAACCAAAAAAATTACACAAACA
Organism: Rhizomys pruinosus; assembly: GCA_009823505.1. Classification (NCBI taxonomy): domain Eukaryota; kingdom Metazoa; phylum Chordata; class Mammalia; order Rodentia; family Spalacidae; genus Rhizomys; species Rhizomys pruinosus. The sequence goes on from VZQC01012825.1 coordinate 23,455, forward strand.
AACAAACAAACAAACAAACACTGGGGAATTGGAGCAGAATACGCTCAGGGGTTAAGAGCAGTTACTACTCTCACAGAGGACCCAAGGCTTTTAGAATTTTCCAGCCCCTTGGCAGCTCAAACAACCATCTGTTCATACCTCCCAGTTCCAGGGGATCCTGATGCCGTCTTCTTTTTCTGAACTCCATGGACATTGCATTGAACAATGAAGTGCAAACTTACCTGCATGCAAGGCATTACACTCATGCACACTAAATAAAAATAAATAAATAAAATATCTTTTTAAAAACCTTTTAAAAAAATAAAAAAAATTTTTTTTTTTGGGGGGGGAAACAACCCTACCATGTAATCCAGCTACACCTTTCAGGAGTGTGCCTTAAGGATTTGGTATGTCAGAGGCAAACTTGCACAGTGAGATTCATCACAGCACTATTAACAATAGCTAAGTTATAATATTAATCTAGGTGTCCATTGACAGTTCAACGAATAAAGGAAATGTGGTACAGATACATGGCACTTTATTTAGCCACAAAGAAAAATTAAATCACATTGTTTTCAGGAATGTGAACCTGGGCGCCACTGAAGAACATCTCGTAAAGAGAAAAGCTCAGACAAAAACGATGAATATTACGTTTTTCTCTCATTTGGAGATCCTAGATTTTATCTTTTTATTTTTATTTATGTGTATGTGTGCATGCCTATGCGAGTCTATGTGTCCCACATATGTGCAGGAGTTCACTGAGGCCAGAGGGTTGTCAGAACCCTTGGAGCTAGAGTTATAGGTGGTTGTGAGCCTCCTTGTGTGGGTGCTGGGAACTGAACCCAGGTCCTGTCCTAGAGCAGCAAGTGGTTGGAGCCACTGAGCCGTCATCTTCACAAGCATGCACAGGACCTGAAAATAGAGGTGAAATTGTGTAGTAGAAGGAAGGAGACTATCAAGTGGAGAAGTGGGAAAAGGGGGAGAAGATGGGGACAAATATTATCAAAGTTCATGATGTACATGAAATAAAATGTTTTCGTGAAACCTACAACTATGTACAATGAATACGTGCTAATAAATTTATTTTGAGACTTTGCTTTTTATTTCATTACACAGACACCAGTAGATACTGAGGAGCACTGAAAGTCTGTATTGTGGTTTCTAGCTTTCAAAGAAGAGAAGAGGGTTAGGTTGGGTATTGAGCAAATAAACCTGCAGTATCTAGCAGAGTATTTAACACTTAACTCAAGTAAAACACACTGAACGAATACATTGGTGTGTTTACATAGAAGGAACCTGGCCTCTCTGTGTCTCAGTTTGTCAATCTCAGAATGGACAAATTCTCATCCTTTTTTCTTGTTATTTATATAATTCAGTGTTTTTTAAACTATATTTTATTAAACTGTGCATTTCATACAATATATCTTTTTTTTTTTTTTTTGGTCTTTTCGAGACAGGGTCTCTCTGTAGTCTCAGCTACAATATATCTTAAAACTATTTAGAACCTCTCCCCATTTGAACCTCCCTATAGCCCACCCACCAGATTTCATGCATCCTGTCACATTAAGGCCTGTTCAGTCAAGTTTGTGTACCCAGATGTCTCTCAGTGCAAGTTCATCCACTGGAGTCTAGTCAGTCTATCTAGAGTCACTCACATAAAGAAAACCAATTCTCCCTCACCCAGCGGTGATTGGCTGCCAATATAGTTCCTCAGCTAAGGTTGGGGCCTCCTGCCCACTTCACTAGTTCTAAGACAGGTTTTTGTCTGATTGAGTTTGCATTGGTCTTTTGCATGCTGTAAGTTGTATCATTGGCCCCCATGGAGGACAGATGGTGTCAGATACCCTGGAGCTGGAGTTACAGTGGTTAAGAACATTTGCTGCTTTTGGGGAGGATCCAGGTTCAGTTCTTAGTACCCATATCACCCCTCGTGTGGGTGTTGTATCATTACTGTAAGTTCATATGAGCAAGATCCCAGAAGCTTGGAGAACCTGTTTCCTTGTCATGCACCACCCTTGGCTCTTACCATCTTTCCACCCCTTCTTCCACAGTGGTCCCTGAGCTCTGGGTGGGTGAGGTTTAACATAAGAGTCCTATCCAGGGACACACACTCTGCTCTACACTTTGGCCAGTTGTGACTTTCTGGGTTAATCACCCTCTGTTGCATGAGGAAGCTTCACTTGTGAGAGTTGAGAGATGCATTAGAGTTCTCTCTATTCTTGTTCCACTATGTTCTGTGAGCTTTAGTTGTAGAGGTTCCATTGTAGATGTGTCACTTAGGGCTGAGCATCTCACAGACACTTATTCTGTGTTTGACTAGCTGTGGAACTCTGTAATAGTTCCCATCTTTCGCAAAAAGAAGCTCCTTTGATGAGTGGTGACAGGTAGACTTGCCTGTAAACATAAGGATCCTTATTTAGCATACAGTAAGAAATTACATTTGTTTAGGGATGTGGCAGATGTAGGGTTTTCTCTAGGATCTATGACATTTCTAGCCATGTGTATTTGACTCTTTACCACACAAGAGTTCCCTCCCATTAAGGGAAATTAGATAGCTGTTGATACCCCCAAGATACAAGTGCCACTACTGCACCAAGTATAGTTTGCTGTGCCAGTTATTGTTGTGGTTACTGGGCTTTAAAGCTGGGTTGGACCAATGATTGATGGTCTCCCTTAGCAGCTCACATAGTCGCCTCTAAAACTATGAGAGCTCATCTACAAGGAGGAGGCTTCCAGGTCAGTTCCAGCTCCATTGCTCCAAATCCTGTGTCTGAGGTACCTCTCAGCAATAGGGTCTTACCTTCAAGTTCTGGGAGGCAATCAAGGTCTGTGACAATAGCCTGTGTTGTTTGGGGGTCTCTTGGATTAGCCTGACCAATGACTCAGAGGGAGGTTCCTCCTGTTTAGCATTACAGCTATGCACATGGTGTCATGTACATATATTATATGTGTATTATTCAGTAGCCATTTAAACTAATATATTTCCCTCTTTTTTCACACTACCTAAGCATTATTTATCTCTCTTCCCTCCCTATCTAACCCTTCCCCCACCCTCCTCAGTTAAAGTACCCTCATTTTCCATATTTCCTTCTCGATATAATAACTATCTCCTCTTATCCTCCCTCTCTTGAGCTCCCTCTTCCCATTTTACCTCCATTATTCATTGTATAAAAGAAGGAAAAAAGGAAGGAACGTGCATGTGCCCATAAAAAACTGGTTATACAAATTATAGTATATCTATGCAGTGAAATGTATGCATTTGTTTAAAAGATTAAGGTTTACAACATATGTAGACAGGGAAAGGTTTTTGACTATGTGGATAGGGGCAGGAGACACGGTTCAGCAGTTAAGAGCATTGGCTGTGTTTGTGGTGGACCTGGATTCTGTTCACAGCACCCATATGATCGTTAATAATCACCTGTAACTCCAATTCTAGAGGATCTGATGCCCTCTTTTGGCTCTGTGGGCATTGCACACATGTGAGGTACTTACACACATACATACATACATACATATCAAATATTCATACACATAAGAAGAAATACATAAAAATTAGACAAAAGAAGATATGGATAAATGAAAATATGTCTAAACTATAGCAAATATATTCCTCTCATGTTCTGAAATGCATTAACACATAATTTATGAAAATTCATGGAGTAGAATCTAAAACAAGTGAAAAGGATCATTATTAGTTCTGGTAAAAGAAGAGAATGTGCTGCAGATTTCTGAATGGCTCATTTTAGGGAAAGGCAATGCACTCATGGGTCATATATGTGAAATACAGGTAAAAGGGGTGAGCTCGCCTTTGCATGTGGAGCAGAGTGGCTTCGACCTTTGCTTTTGCCAAGGACAAAGGTGCATGCCTCTCAGAACTTTTTCCACTCTTATTGAAATATAACTGCCAAATGCAGAAAGAAAAAGAAATATAACTGACAAAAATTGTGTATATTCAAGATGTACACATGTTGTTTTGATACATATACACATTGTGAAATGATGACCACACCCAAGCTAATTGACATGTCCGTTAGGTCATGTAATTAGCTTTTCATTTTGGGGGGGGTGATAAGAATACTTAATGCAGTCTCTATTCTGAGCCATTCCAAGTATCTAACATTATTGCCACCAGGGGCTGGAGAGATGGCCTAGCAGTTAAGAGCGCCAACTGCTCTTGCAGAGGACCCAGGTTCGATCCCCAGCACCCACATGGCGGCTGAGAACCATCTGTAAGTCCAATTCCAGGAGAACTCCAGTTCCAGGGGAATCCGACACCCTCTTCTGACCTTTGCGGCATTGCACGACACGGGTGCACAAACCTACATGCAAACAGTACATTCATACACATAAAAAATAAATAAATAAAAATTTAAAAATATATATATAAATATTGCCACCAGAGTGTACATTAAGCTACAGGAAACTAGAGTGCCAATCTGTGAACCTTTAGGAGTTTGTTTAAATACTACATTTTTCAAATTTCACTGCTCACGCTGACTACCTCGGGCTTTGTTGTGTATAGCAATTTTCTCTGTAAAAAAAAAAAAAATCCATCCTGGAGGCTGGAGATATTGCTCATCGTTTAAGAGCACTCACTGGCTGCTCTTGCAGAGGACTGCGGTTTGATTCCCAGCAACAACATGGTGGCTAACAACTATCCATAACTCCAGTTCCAGGGGATCTCAATCCTCGTCTGACCTCCACAGGCATTGCATGACACCGGTGCAGTTAGATGTATGCAGACAACATACTCACATACATAAAATAAAAATAATAAATAAGGGGTTGGAGAGATAGCCTAGCGGTTAAGAGCACCGACTGCTCTTGCAGAGGACCCAGGTTCAATCCCCAGCACCCACGTGGCGGCTAAGAACCATCTGTAACTCCAATTTCAGGAGAACTCCAGTTCCAGGGGAATCCAAGACCCTCTTCTGACCTCCGCAGCATTGCACGACACGGGTGCACAAACCTACAGGCAGACAGTACATTCATACACATAAATAAATAAATAAAATATTAAAAAATAATAAATAAAATATTAAAAAACAATCCATTTTGAAGGGAAGTTGTAAATGAGGTAAAACATTCTATCCTTCAGCAAAGTTACTTAAGACTCAGGAAATAAACAACCTGGAGGCCTCAGGAAGTCTCTGAAACAGACCAGATACTCTAGGCTCTTCCCTCTTCATGCTTGTATAGGCAGTAAGGACAGATGAGGAGAAAAGATGAACCATGCTCTCTGGAAGAGACACTCTTTGCCCTGCTGAGTGTCTGCAGGCTGTGCAGTACGCTCCAGGTTTCCTGAGCTGTCACCTGTACTGGGGTGGCTTTGGTGATGCCCCTGTCTTTGAGTCATTCCCTCTCCTGTAAATAACCCCTCACTCCCAGACTCCTGTAAGAAGCCCCAATAAACTCACTGACTCACCAACTGGACTTCAGTGATGTCCTTACTTTAGTTTGTCTTTGATTCACTATCTGGGTTGGGCAGATATTTGTTAATGTCTCCCAGGAATAGTGTCCCACAGCAGGAGCTGGTTAAATTGAAGATTTTAAGTCTGTGACGAGTTCTTTCCACCCAGCCCCAGGTACTTTCAACATGGCTGGTCTAGAGAGCATGCTTCATGTACCAAGGAGGCTCTTGTGACTTTTTTAAAAAACAAAGACCTCAGTTTCCCTCCTGGTTCTCACTACAAGGTACAACTGTCATCACATGGAGGCGTTATACCTCCAGAGATCAGAACAGTACTTCGTGTAAAACTGACTGAATAACATCCAAATGCAGGTCTTTGACTTTGGACTCAATTCTTGTGTCTCTAACTGCTTTTCAGTTCCAGTGAATGGCTACGTGTTGGTCTCAGGTAAACACATTGGCTTAAATGGAAAGTCACTGGTTGGGAAACAAAAACAGGATTGCAGTGAACACACATTGCATTAAGTGATTTACATAATTCTCCAAACAGATGCTTGGAAATAATGCTTTCTCTTCAGTTGCAGTTGGCTGAATTTACTGGCATGCTGTGGCTGCTGCTGAATATGTATGAATCTTCAGGAAAGTGCCTCGTTGCAGGAACTCACTCAGGCTTCTCTTACACAGCCCAGTTACGATGTCCTTAACATTACTTCCATGCTATCTTTGCTCTTGTTTATGAATACATATTATTTTAAATGTTCCATATTGCTTATAGCAGCAGTAAATACAACAGTGTGTTTGCCTTTTGCATTTCTAATGTAGTGCATATATACATTGAACATTAAGGAACAGAACTGTGACTGAAATCTGCTACATTAACTAGAAGATAACTTAAAATATTTTTACTTCAAAATAGTTTTTATTCTGTTTCTTTCTTTTTTTTATTATTTTATTTATTTGTTGGAAGTGGGGTTGGGGATCTTTATCTAGAGGCTCACACGTGTTAGGCAGGTGCTGTACCACTAAGCTACACCCCCATTCCTTCACTGATGCCTTTTTAAAGATTTATTTTTAATTTTAACAAAGTGCATGTGTCTGTATGTGGAAATGTTCATGTTGAGTGCAGGTGCCTGAAAAGGCCAGAGGTATTGGATCCCCAAGAGCTGAAATTACAGGCAATTGTGAGCTGCCCAACGTGGACACTGGGGCTTGTGAAAGTGTCCATGTATAATCTCTGACCATCTCTCTCCAGTCCCTTCTTCACTGATTTATATATAGAAGACCCATTCTAACATTGGATTAAATCTAGAACCAATACTGAAGTAATAATTTATTATACTAAGTAGATACGTAGATACAAATACTGGCAATATTTACCAAGTAGATGGTGTGGTTATAGGAAAGTTGTAGAAAGGAAGAAAGTTATTGAAATGAGAGAAAAATAAAACTAATAGCCTCAAATGAAACAGCATCAAGAATATTGTTAATTCCTATTGCTACCCAAAGTCATACTGACTGGAAGGTGGACTATGTCAAGGAAGCTTTCTTTACCTGTGACAATGTTACAATATATTCTTTTTTTTAGTCCCAGCTGGCCTGGAGCTTGCTATGTAGACCAGACTGGCATTGAACATACAGAGAGAGATCCACCTGCCTCTGCCGATTAAAGGGGGTGCTACCATGCCTGGCGGGCCAATACATTATTTTAGGTGTCCTTGTGGGTCAAAATCTCAGCCTCCTGTCTGGTGTGAAAAAATTACTTTTTATTCTATGTGAGAATTTTACAGGGCTGATTGGAGGTGGACACAGAAGCTACATAGATGTAGAGAAAGGTCTTTCCTGCCCCATGTTTAGCTTAATAAAAAATTTGACAATCTTGTTTTATAGGTGAATGAATGTAGTGTTACCCCCAGGCCTAGGAAGTATACTTGCATTGGACTGGATGTTCTTTTATCTCAAACTCATTCAATGGAATTCTAAAACCCAAGGTTTTAGGAAGGGTGGGGCATTTGAGGGACGAGTAGACACAAGCATAGAACACTTGTCATAGGATTAATGTCCTTAGAAAAGAGACCTTAAGTGCTAATTAGCCCCTTCTTCCAGGTGAGGGCACAGCAAAAAGATACCAAGCAGGAAACAGAATACAGACCCTCACCAGACAACAGATGGGCTGAAACATTCACCTTGTATTTCCAGGCTCCAGAACTGTGAGCCCCAAGTTTCTGCTGCTTATATTTTATATAGCATCCTGAGCAGACTAAGATGATGGCTCTCAAATTGTTGGGGCAGTTATAAAATCCAAGTCCAAGTCAAAACCCCAGTCTCCATCACTACCCGAACTTGACCTTGCTTTCTCCTTTGATGTTGAGCCCAGAGCCTAATCAGACTCCTTCAGCAACCCAGTCTAGCTAAATGCATCACCTCTTCTCACTTTCAAAATCTACCGTGTATATGTTAAGTTCTAGGAGGTGTATATGAAAGTATTTTGGAGTGTTATAGTGTCCATAATTCACTCTCAAATGGCTTAGAAAAATGTCTTCTATGGAACTGGAGAGATAGCTCAGTACTTAAAGGCACTGTGTGCTCTTACAGAGGACCTAGGTGTGGTTCCCAGTACTGGCATCAGGCAGCTCATAACTGCCTATAACTTCAGATCCAGGGGATCCAGCACATTCTCTGGCCTCCTCAAGCATTGCATGGCACTGGTACCCTTAAATACATGTAGGCAAAACACTCACGCAAACATAAAATTAAAAATAAATTAAATAGAAGAAACAAAATATATTTATCCAACATCTATCTGTATTTATCCATCCACCCATGATTCATCCAGCCATTTGAGAGATAAGCAATAGTGATAAAATGATAACAGCTGTTAATTAAATTCAAGTGAGAGCCATTTGAATGTTCATGTACCATATCTTTTTATTCTGATGGCTTGGCTTTTTAAAGTTGCCCATGACCTTAAGAATGAAAAAAGAAGAATGACAGAGAGATAGGGTCAGGAGTGGTGGTGCATGCCTTTAATCCTAGCACTTGGGAGGCAGAGGCAGGCAGATCTTTGTGAGTTCAAGGCCAGCCTGGTCTACAGAGCAAGTTCCAGGACAGCTGGGGCTACAGAGATACCCTGTCTCGAAAAGATAAAAAGAACAAAAAGTATGACAGAGAGGGGCCAAGTCTGTCTTCTTCCCTGGTGTGTCATGAGTACTTGATGATAAATACTGAGCATCAAATAAGACAAAGAAAAATGTGCGATTTCTGGAGTGAGGAAAATTCCCCTTTTGGGTCCACTTTCCCAGGGTACCCACCCCTCCTGTCCTAGTCAAGGATGTCAGCCTTGTCTTCCACATAGAATTCTGCTATTATTAAAGAAGCAAGCATAAGAAATTTCAAAACAAAGAAAAAACACAGTTTTGCAAGCTCAGGACGTCAACAATTAAATAGCTGTAACTGCTTTGGCAGAGTCTCTGTGTTACTTATGTCAAAACCTATAAAAGATAACAGACCTCCAGTTTTTTAGAAGTGATGTGTTTAGGAGAACAATAACACTGTCTGCTCTTTCCTCAGAGAATAGCACATGCCATGCTGGGGCTGAAGCTCGAGCCTGGTGCCTACTAGGCTAGTGCCCCGCCATTGCTCAACCTTCCCAGTCCTAGACGGTTTCTACCTTGAGACAGGTTTCACTGAGTTGTCTAGGCTGGCCTTAAATTGACTTTATAAGCCCAGACAAGTCCTGAAGATCTGATCCTCTGCCTCAGTCTCCCTATAGTAGCTGGAACTACAGGATGTGCCAGCAAGCTTGGCCAGCTTTTCTGCTAGCTGCTTCACCAGTGCTGTCTAACTGAGGTGGTGGCGCCGACATGACCTGGTCGCATTCTCCCTGATACTAAGATCTGGTGATTTCAAGTATTTACTTATACCGTGGTTGAAGCTTGTGCCTTCAGGTTTTTTGTTGTTGATTTTTTTGCTTCTCGGTTGTTGTTGTTGTTTGTTTGTTTGTTTGTTTTGGTCTTTTCGAGACAGGGTCTCCCTGTAGCCCCAGCTGTCCTGGAACTTGCTCTGTAGAGCAAAGATCCGCCTGCCTCTGCCTCCCAAGTGCTAGGATTAAAGGCGTGTGCCACCACGCCCGGCTGTTGTTGTTTTTTAAGTGAGAATTGAACCTAAGGCCTCTCACATAAGTAATTGAATTATACCAAACTATATTCCTAAGCTATTTCCCATCCTTCTTTGTATTTTTGGTTTTGAGATAAGTTCTTACTAAATTGCCTAAACTGGCCTCACACTTGCCAGGTAGGCCTTGAAGTTGAGATCCTCCTTCTTCAGTTCCTGACTAGCTGGGATTACAGGCCTGCACCACCAAATCCAGCATACTCATGCTTTAATATCCATTTTAGAAGTACAATTTTAGTCATGGTTTAGTGATGCTTCATTCATTCATTCACTCATTCATTCATGTTGTTCATTCAAAAAGCATTTATTTATTATATCCCAGCTTAGAATAAGCAAATAAGCATAATGAAATTCTACTTACTTGAAGATACATCTTCTCTGTGTACACCTCCCAACACACTGCTTCAACCACATAGGAATACTTCCTACAAAGATATGTAAGATCATAGTCCAAGCATTCTGTTAGAACTTTTAATTCAACATCAGTTTTATAACATTTTCTGTGAAGGCTTTTGAACATCCCTTAGAGTTGGGGGAGCTGCACAGAAAGCACTGACATGCAACATCTAACTCATCCGCTTCTGTGTTCCTCCACTGCATATGTGTCCATCTCCCTGTCTCTTCGAGCACTCACCAGTCCATCTTGGTTGGTTCATTTTGTGTTTTTGAATGCATTTCAAAGTATCTCACAGGTAGTCACATACTTCTCCCTTTATTAGAATTCAGTTTTCATTTGCTGGCCTGTGGTGGGTTTTATATACCCTGAAATATGACATTTAGTGAGGTACAAGGAGTGCCATTTATCTGTGCTAGCCAAACCTCTGGCAAAATGCAATAGATTAAGATTGCCCCTGGAATATTCTCCAAGTCCTCCGTTGTAGTCAGTCTCCACTCCTGCCTTCTTGGAAGCAATGATTGATCTGGATTTCTCAGACTCCATCCCAATTGGCCTGTAGATTAGTTTTGATTTGTTCTAGAATCTCTCATTCTCTCTCTCTCTCTCTCTCTCTCTCTCTCTCTCTCTCTCTCTCTCACACACACACACACACACACACACTCAGTATCTTGGGGAAATTGGTTCTCAGACTCCTTCAATTCTGAAATCCTGAGATGTCCTGTATTAATTGTTTTTCTCCTGCTACAACAAAATACCCCAAAAAAGAAAGTTAAGAAAGGAAGATGTATTTTTTTTTTTTTTGGTATTTTTGAGACAGGGACTCCCTGTAGCCCCAGCTGTCCTGGAACTCCCTATGTAGACCAGGCTGGCCTTGAACTAACAGAGATCCGCCTGCCTCTGCCTCCCCAGTGCTGGGATTACAGCCTGCACCACCACGTCTGGTAGGAAGATGTATTTCGACTCATAGTTTGAGGTGATATGGTCCGTCATGGTGAGGAAGAGAGGGCGACAGGAGAGTGAGGCAGCTGCAGTCAAGAAGCAGAAAAGAGAGAGTGCTGCTCTCCGCTGGCTTTCTCCTCTCTCTCCAGGACTTCACCTATATTTAGGGTGATTCTCCCCAATTCAAATAACCCAGTCTAGACATTCCCTCACAGGGCCTGGAGAGGTGGTTCAGTGGTTAAGAACACTGGCTGCTCTTTCAGAAGACCTGGGGTTCAAATCTTAGCATCCACATGGCGGCTAACAACAATCTCTGTAACTCTAGTTCCAGGGGATCCAATACCCTCTTCTGACTTCCTAGGGCATTGCATAATACAGATGCACCTGCATACACACAGACACTACACTCATACACATAAAAATAAGTAATTAATTAAAAAAATTCATTCACAGACAGACTCAGAGGTTTATTTCTTTTTCTTTTTTTTAAATTAATTTTATTTATTTCTGTATGTGTATGAATGTACTGTCTGCATGAAAGTCTGTGCACCCGTGTCGTGCAATGCCGCGGAGGTTTATTTCTACGGTGTCTCTAAATCGCATCAAGATGGTAATGAAGAGGAGCCATATTGTGGACCTTCTACAAAATGGCAGTGTTTCACAGAGCCTGCACACATCCTTGTACTGTTTAGAAAATACAAGAAAAAAGGCCTGCACATGCTCAGTACAGACACACTTTTCACCAACATATTTTTGATCCTTGGAAGCAGAACCCACAGACACCGAGGGATGACTGATTAATAAATAAATTAATAACAAATTAATTTATAAATAAATAAGCATCAGCCAGACCTAGAGGCACAGACCTGTAATCTCAGCTACTCAGGAAAGAATCGAATGAAGGCTACTGGAAGTGGGGGGTAGGAACAGAGATGGGGAAGGGGAAAGGCAGGGCAGGAAGAAACAACAAAAACAACCTTTGTTTACAAAGTGCCATAATGAAACCTAATTCTTGGTATGCTAATTCAAAATTCTAAGGGGCTGGAGAGATGGCTCAGTGGTTAAGAGCACTGTCTGCTCTTGCAGAGGACCTGGGTTCAATCCCCAACACCCATATGGTGGCTAACAACCATCCGAAACTCCAGTTCCATGGACACTTTGGGCCTCTTCTGACCTCCGAGGGCACTGCACACATGGTGAACATGAATATATACAGGTAAACACTCATATACTTAAATTAAAAAGACCAGGCATGGTGGCACATGCCTTTTTGTGGCACATGCCTTTAATCCTAGCACTGGGAGGCAGAGGCAGGCAGATCTTTGTGAGTTCAAGGCCAGCTTGGTCTACAGAGTGAGTTCCAGGACAGTTGGGGCTACAGGGAGACCCTGTCAAAAAAAATTATTTTTTTTATCTTGTGTATATGAGTGTTTTGCCTGCATGTATGTAAGTGCACCCACATTGTGTAGTGTCTATGGAGGTCAGAAGACGGCATCATATTCCCTGGAACTGGAGTTACAGATAGTTGTTAGCCACCATGGATGCTGGGAACTGAACCTGGGTCCTCAGCAAGAGCAGCCAGTGCTCTTCACTGCTGAGTCATCTCACCAGCCCAGGGTCTTTTTCTTTTGGTCAATTTGGCTAAGAGTTTGTCCAACTTGCTTATCTTTTCAAAGACCCAGGTCTTCCTTTCGTTGATTCTTCATGTTTACTCCATTCACCTCTGCTATCCTGACTTCTCACCAATTACTCCTTTTGAATTTGGTTTGTTCTTATTTTCCAATGCTTTAAGATGCATTTCAAAGTCATTTGTTTGAGATCTTTCTTTTTTTATTTTTTATTTATTTATTTATTTTTGGTCTTTTTGAGACAGGGTCTCCCTGTACCCCAGCTGTCTTGGAACTCACTCTGTAGACCAGGCTGGCCTTGAACTCACAAAGATACACCTGCCTCTGCCTCTGGAGTACTAGGATTAAAGGCGCGTGCTACCACGCCTGGCATTTTTTTTTAATGTAAGCAAGTAGAGCTTTAAATTTCCCATTTACGACTGATGTCCTTTGTTGTATCTCCTAGGTGTTGTGTTGTGTTTTTATTTTCATTTGGAATTTTTTCATTTACTTTTTTTTTTTTTTTTTAATTTTTTATTTATTTCCGTATGTGTATGAATGTACTGTCTGCATGCAGGTCTGTGCACCCGTGTCGTGCAATGCCGCGGAGGTCAGAAGAGGGTCTCGGATTCCCCTGGAACTGGAGTTCTCCTGGAATTGGAGTTTCAGACGGTTTTTGGCCGCCATGTGGGTGCTGGGGATCGAACCCGGGTCCTCTGCAAGAGCGGTCGGTGCTCTTAACCGCTAGGCCATCTCTCCAGCCCCTCATTTACTTTTTAATTTCTTCAATGGACCCATTCATTATTCAACAGTGTGTTGTTTAATCTATTCAATTTCTAACTTTATTCCATGTGGCCAGATAAAATACAAAGAATTATTTCAATTTTGCTATATTTTCTGAAACTTGCACTGTGTTACAATAAGTAATCTATTGTAGAAAAAGTTCCATGAGCTTCTGGGAAGACTGTGTATTCTGTAGGGTTTGGGTGGACTGGTCTGTTGGATCTGTTTGATGCCATCATTTAATTCCAGTGTTTCTCCGCTTAATTTTTGTCTTTATGATCTGTACAGTACTGAGAGTGAGGAATTAAAGTAACTCACTATTACTGTGTTAGGGTTAATCTGTGGCTTTATACCTAGTAGTACTTGTTTTATGAATCCGAGTCTACCTGTGTCTGGTGTGTGTTCTAGTTAGCTTTCTGTCCTTATGATAAACAACATGAGCAAAAGCAACTTGTGCTGGAAGGAGTTACTTCAGCTGACAGCTCCAAGGTCACAATCCAACACTGAAGGAGATCAGGGAAGGAACCAAGACAGGAACCTGGGCCAGGAACTGAAGCAGAGACTACGGAGGAATGCTGCTGACTGGCCTGCCTTTTCCAGCTTTCTATGCTACTTTTCCTTCACAGTGCAGACCAACTCGCTCAGGAATGTCACTGGCCACAGTGGACTGGGCCCTCCTATATCAGTTAGTAATTGATCAAATGCCCAGCATTCATGCCCACAGGCCAATCTGCCAGAGGAATTTTCTCAATTAAGTTTTCCTCTTTACAGATGTGTCAAGTTGACAACCGAGACTAGCCATCAAAGTGTGAATGTTTAGAACAACAGTTCTCTTGCATTGTTCCCTTGATCTGAATGAAGTGCCTCATTTGTCTCTTTTGATTAGATTTGGTTTGAAGTCTATGTTGTGGGATATTAGAATTGTGACATCTGGTTGTTTCTTCATTCCATTTGCTTTGTATCCCTTTTTCTAACCTTTCACCCTAAGATAGTGTGTATTTTTTGTGGTGAGATGTGCTTCCTAAAAGCAGCAAAAAGAAGCACAGTGTTTTCTCATCCAATCTGCTACTCTGTGTCTTTTGATAGGGCATTTGAGATCATTAATACATTATTGTTATTGAAGGCTGTGTATTGATTCCTGCTACTTTGTTGATTTTGTAGTTTTGTATTTCTTTGTCCTCTTTTTCTTTTTTAAAAAATTTTATTTATTTTTTACGTGTATGAATGTACTGTCTGCATGTAGGTTTGTGCACCCGTGTTGTGCAATGCCATGGAGATCAGAAGAAGGCGTCGTATTCCCCTGGAACTGAAGCCAAAGACGGTTCTCAGCCTCCATGTGGGTGCTGGGGATCGAACCTGGGTCCTCTGCATGAGCAGTGGGCACTCTTAACTGCTAGGCCATCTCTCCAGCCCCGTCCTCTTTTTCTTAACATCTGTATTAACATCATTTATATTTTCCCCTGAAGCCCCTTTGATGTGTTTATCTGTCTCTTCAGTCCAAAGTATTCCTTCTAGTATTCCCTAAAGCTGGATTAGTGGTCATGAGTTCTGTAAGCCTCTTTTTATCATGAGAAACATTACTTTGTCTTTGAATTACAAGATCATTTTCCTGGTATGTTAGCTGGGTTGGCAGTTATGATCTCTTGAACTTGAAATACATCTTTCCAAACACTTCTGGCTTAAGGTTTCCACTGAAAACTCTGATGTTATTCTGACAGATCTGCCTTTATATGTGATTTGGCCTTTCTTGCAGCTTTCCCCAAATCTCTCTTTGTTCTGCATATTCAGTCTTTTAAGTATGATATGACATTTTATGGTTCTATTTGGTATTCTGTGTCTCTTGTATCTGATGGACATTGCTTTTCCTAGTTCAGAGAAATTTTCCTTTTATTATTCCATTGATAATATTTTCTATGCCTTTACAAGAAATTCTCCTTCTATTCTTATAACTTACAGGTTTTGTATTTGCATGGGGTCCTGAATATCCTGCATTCCAGTCATAATTTAAAATTTTTATTGTGAGCTGAGTGAGGTGGCCCATGCCTTTAATCCCAGCACTTAGGAGGCAGAGGCAGAGGCAAGAGGATCTCTGTGAGTTCAAGGCCAGCCTGGTCTACAAAATGAGTTCCAGGATAGCTGGGGCTGCAGGGAGACCCTGCCTCAAAAAGACACATACAAAAATTTATTGGGAGGAACCCCATGTATGGTATTGTAAACAAAGCCAAATGCCCATGGATGGAGAATGTAGGTAGAGGCAGGCCACCTGTGGCTGCATTGTCTTAAGTTCCCTGCCTGTCATTCACATCTGACTCTGCCCCTAGGTGAGAATGGTTTGTATCAACTCATGACTCACTTGTGACCCAAGCACATGATATTGGGGGGAACAATAGCAAGTGATGTATACAGGGAGTGTGATGCAGAGGTCTAGGATTGGCTGAGAGAGATGACATCATTCTGTTTATATAAAGGATGGGCTGTAAACAATAAATCAAATCTCCATGACTACCTGATGAGATTTCCAGATCCTTGATTTTCCATGTGTGTATAAGTTAAGCCCATCAGGCTTGTGTTTGAGTGTTGAGTGCTAGTGGAGATTGGTTGGAATAGGGTCTTTCTATTGGACTGCCACCCTGGGAAGAGAGTATTGAGTTGCTGGCTGGGTTTTTACTGGAAAGAGGCTTGCACGAGGCCACTAGTCTGAGGATTCTGTCTCAGGTTGTTGTCAGCCCCCAGCAGGTGAAATTAACGTGACCATAATGGGGTGGCAGCCGGCTCTGCAAGGCCAAGGGTCTGTGTTGGGGAGAGAGCTGGCCCAGACTGGGCTATGGGGCTGACATTCCCAGCCAGCTGGTGTGCTGTGCTTTTGCACCAGCTCCCAGGAGAAGCTGCTGGTGGCTCCTCTCCCTTTCCCTTTTATCCAGCAGGGACGATTTATATCTCCAAGTCCAGGAGAGCACAAACTACATCAGTTGTGTTGCTGAGTGCAGGAGAGTGCTAACAACAGGAGAGGTCATAGATCTTAGAGAAATCCCCAAGGCTTTTATATCCCTAGGCTAATGTAACTTCTTACTAAGTGCAATATATATATCCTTATATTTACAGTCAAGTATCTCAGTCACCCACCACCTATCAAAGAAGCTTCTTTTGCACCAGATGGAGACTATTTCAGAGTACCACAACTGGTCACACACAGACATTGTGAATTGCCCAAGACTAAGCAGCACATCTACAGTGCAACCTCACACAACATAGAACAAGGGATAAAGAAGACACTAATGAATTTCTCAACTCTCATTAATGAAGCTCCTTCATACAACAGAGGGCCAGGAACACAAAAGATTACAAAGGAATCTGCAGAGAGTGGGTCCTTGGACAGGACTCCTATATTAATCTGTACCCACCTATGGCTCAGGGACCATTTCAGAAGAGGAGGCAGAAAGATTGTAAGAGCTGAGGAGGAGGTATATGACCATATGGAAATAGAGACCTAGAAGCTTGTGGGACCCTGCTCATATGAACCTACAGCAATGGTGTTAACATGCACAAGATCCATGCAAAGTCAAGCAGACAAAAACCCAGCATGGAACTGGGAAAAGGGGCACCAGACCCCAATCTTAGCTGAAGAACTAGTGGCAGCTGACTACTGCAGGGGGAGGAGAGCAGATCTTCTTAAACCAAGAGACTCTGGATAGGCTGACTAGACCTCAGGGGATGAACTTGCACTGGCTGAGGAAAGTTCAGGGACACTAACTTGACTCAATAGACCTTAACTCAAATGATGGGGTGTATGAACTCCAGTGCAGGTGCTGTGGGAGGAGACAATGGGGAAGGGGTGTAACGGTGATTAATTTGATTGAGATGTTTTGTATGAAATACACAAAAATTCAATACAAATTTTATTATTGCCAGGTACACATGCTTTTAATCCCAGTACTCAGGAGACAGAGGCAGGTGGATCTCTGTGAGTTGAAGCCCAGTCTGGTCTACAGAGTGAGTTCCAGGCCAGCTGGGGCCATAGGGAGACCCTATCTCAAAAAGACCAAAAAAAAAGTTTTTATTTCTGACTTTGACTAGTTGATCTAATTTCTTGTCTTCAGGTCCTGATAAGTCTTTTTTCCACAAGATCTTTTGTCTTGTGTGGGAATGACTTGGAAAATCAGAAAGACTTTTTTTTTTTATTGTTAACCAGGCATAGCAGCTGATGTTTATTTGGTTTTGTTATTTGTTTATTATATTTTAAGGGATTCACAATACAGGATCACAGTTGTTTTCAGATCACATTGACATGCAATTTGACATACAATACAGTTTGCCATAGAATTAGGTAATTGGTGCTAACATCCACAGATGAGGGTTACCATTCGTCCTTTGTTTTTCTGGGACTGTGTTACTTCACTCAGCATGATGTCTTCTAGCTCCAGCTATTTACTTGCAAAGCTCATGATGTCATCTTTCTCCCCCCACCCCACAGAGGTCAGAAGAGGGCATTGGATTCCCTTGGAACTGGAGTTAAAGATGGTTCTCAGCCGCCATGTGGGTGCTGGGGATCGAACCCGGGTCCTCTGAAAGAGCATTCGGCGCTCTTAACCGCTAGGCCATCTCTCCAGCCCCGATGTCGTCTTTCTTTACCACTGCATAGAACTCCATTGTGTAGATGTACCACATTTTCTCTATCCACTCATCAGTTGAGGAGCACTTGGGTTGGTTCCAGCTCCTTGCTATTGTGAAGAGAGCTGAAATAAACATGGCCGTGCGTGTATCTCTGTGGTGGGGTGAGTCTTGAGGGTACATGCCCAGGAGTGGTATGGCTGGGTCAGGTGGCAAGTTCATTCCAAGTCTTCCAAGGCTTCTCCACACTGCTTTCCATAGTGGCTGTACGAGTTTACATTCCCACCAGCAGTGGTGGAAAGACTTTTTGTAACAAGCCTTTACAAATGGAAATTTTACATGATCTCATAAATGAAGTTAATCATGTGTTTTGGGGGAACATTTAGAGCTATGTACTTTCTGTTCACAGACTGAGTCCTTAGCATGCTCAGAATTAACTGAAAAACAATGTAATCAGTACTACAATGATTTGGAATCTTGATGTAATTAACTCTTGAAAGCTAAGCTGAATGTGTAGCTTTAAACTTATAGTATGTTCTCTATTTTTGACACGGTTATGCCCCTGACTCAGAACAAGCATGCCTATGGGAGATGTGACAACAATGATGTTGAAAACAACATTGCTCCCACAAATATTGCAAGCAGCATGGGGGCATAGGTGGATGACTTCTGTTGGCAGCTCTGTGTGCTGTGTGCTGTTCCAAGTCAACAGGGTCAGAAAAACAACTTCTTTCTTTGTAAAACTGTTTTCATGTCATACTTGATATGCTGTTCAATAAATATGAGAGGAACCCTTTGTTAGTCAGAATAGAACAGAACAGAACAGATCAGAATAGAACAGAACCGGACAGGGTTCTGAGAGGAATCAGAAAAAGTTTGGGTTCACTCTTGCTCAGCCTACTCAAAGAGTGGAGTTTCTCATTACTGGGGTCCCACCACACTATTGGTAAGACTGTCACTGAATTTTTTATTAAGCTTACTGAATTTTTTTAAATTTTATTTATTTCCGTATATGTATGAATGTACTGTCTGCATGCAGGTCTGTGCACCCGTGTCGTGCAATGCCTCGGAGGTCAGAAGAGGGTCTCGGATTCCCCTGGAACTGGAGTTCTCCTGGAATTGGAGTTTCAGACGGTTTTCATCTGCCATGTGGGTGCTGGGGATCGAACCTGGGTCCTCTGCAAGAGCGGTCGTTGCTCTTAACCGCTAGGCCATCTCTCCAGCCCTTAAGCTTACTGAATTTTTAACTTTCCATCCTCGCTTTTCTCTCTATTGAACTCTACTTTCATGATTCAGCTGTTTGTGTTCCCTTGCAAACCATTCATGAATTTAGTCATGTCTTCTTATAGACCAGGCTGGCCTTGAACTCACAGAGATCCACCTGCCTTTGCCTCCCGAGTGCTGTGATTACAGGCGTGAGCCACTATGCCAGGTAAATTTAGTCACGTCTTCTTTGAACCTATTCACAATTGTTCTTTTGATTTCTTTGTCCAGAGCTTCCTGTAAGTCATTTTCATTGGGGGTTACTACAGGATTGGTAATTTAGGAGGAGACATGTTATCTTATTTTCTCATGTTTCTTGTGGGTTTTTAAATTTTTTTCCCACATTGGAATCTGACCATCCTGAGTCAGATCATTGGTTGACTTTGTTGTTATTGTTTTCAAATTCAGGTCACTGTTTTTCTATTGGAGGTGTTTGCACTGTCCAGGAAAGAATAGGTTGCACTGGAAACAGCACTTTCCTCCTTTTGTCTGGTGTTCAGGGTACCAGATTCTATTTCCAGACCTCACCTGCAAGCTGAGAACTGTTTGTAACAATACTCACTATGCAGTAGTAAGCCCCATTATAAACAGAGGAGCAGTTGGCTACAACATACCACTCCTGAAGTACCGGATGTTTTAGACAGTAAAAGGACACCAGTAGTCCCGTGTGCACTGTCTGTCATTGTGGCTATGAACGGAAAACAGAAAATAAAAGAAGCAAGAAATAATGGTGGGGTTCGTGATTGCTATTCGGTTGCTGGATGTATGGAGAGGAAGGGACAAACATGGAAGGCGGATTGTAGAGGAAATAAGGAAAGTCTGGGGGAGGTGATGTGAAGTTTTGCCTGAGGGAGGAATGAAAAGAGAGAGGGAAATCCGTACGCTCAGGTAATGCAGAACAGCCTACCTCTCAAAAGGTTGACTCACAGAAACCCTGTACACCAGGGAGAGAGATGAAAGAAAGAGGAAACAATATACAAAAAGGGAAAGAGAAAGGGGGAAAGTGCGGTGGGGGACCAGGTGGCCTGCTGTGTCAGGCTTGGTGTTATAAAGATAGGGAATAGCTTGGGGGACACGAACTGTGGGGAAACCAGCTTTGGGGCAGGAGTCTCAAGCTCCCTAACTTCACAGGGGGTGTTGGTATGGGGTCTGAGCCCTCAGAGGGAGATTGGTGGTGGGCTCCTATGCCTTGGCACACTCTCTGACCTCAGAGTGCGGCCAGCATTGAGGTACTAAGTCTCTGCACACTCTGACCTTAGTGCTCCACTAGTGATGGGCTCCTATGTCTCCGGCCTGACTTCAGATCATGACTCGTGGGGGGATCCTAAGTCTCGGCCTCCCAAACACGGTTCTTAATGGACATGTATACCACACCCAGGGACCTACATCTTGATTTTTCTTTAGCAGTAAATCTTGGCAAATAGTCCATATGAGTACATAAATGATTACCTTATTCTTTTCAGTGACTGAATTAAAAACAAAACCAATAATTTTAATCATTTGAATATATGCACTATCCTCCTGTATAAATTATCCCCTATGACCATGCCAGAATTTATTTAAACACTGTCTCAGTGGTGGCGTTTGCATTGTTTCTGATTGATTACTTCAAAAATTCCATGCCACAAGCTGGGTGTGGTGCCGCATGCCTTTAATCTTAGCACTTGGGAGGCAGAGGCAGGCGGATCTTTGTGAGTTCAAGGCCAGCCTGCTCTACACATGATTTCCAGGACAGCTGGGGCTACAGGGAGACCCTGTCACAAAAAGACTGAAAAAAAAATTCCATGCTATATATGCCAGTAATTCCCCACTTGCAGCTCTGTCTGTACAATCAGATCCTTCAATAGAATTGTTAGGTTAAAAAGTATGGTGGCACACACCTTTAATCCCAACACTCAAGAAGCAGAGGCAGGCAGATCTCTGACAGTTCAAGTCCAGCCTGGTCTACATATTGAGTTCCAGGACAGTTGGGGCTACAGGGAGACCCTGTCTCAAAAAGACCAAAAAAAGTATTTTAGTTTCTTTTCAACTGCTGTTATAAAAACTCTGACCAATACAAACTTAGGGAGGAAAGGTTGTCTTACAAACACAGTTCATCATCAAGAGAAGCCAAGGCAAGAACTCAGGGCAGGAACCTGGAACACAGACCATGGAGGAACTCTGCTTACTGACTTCCTCCTCCAGCCCATGTTCAACCCATGTTCAACCTGCTTTCTTTTTTTTGTTGTTTTTGTTTTTTTTTCAAGACAGAGTCTCCCTGTAGCCCCAGCTGGCCTGGAACTCACTCTGTAGACCAGGCAGGGCTTGAACTCACAAAGATCTGCCTGCCTCTGCCTCCGGAGTGCTAGGATTAAAGGCCTGCAACACCATTCCTGGCTTCAACCTCTTTCTTATACAATACAGGACCACCTGCCCAGGCGTGGCACCGCCCACTGTGGTCTGAGCTCTCCCACATGTCTCAACAATCAAGAAAATAACCCCACAGACATCACCACAGGCTAATCCAATGGAAGCAATTCCCCAGTTGAGATTCCCCATTCCCAGGTGTGTCAAGTTGACAACTAAAGCTATCCAGCATGAAGAGTATGCACTCGTATTCTTAGTTATCTTGTCCAGACCATATTCTATTCCTCCAGCAATGGGAGAGATGTTATTTCTTTATTTAAAAGCAATATCGTTGAGAGTCATATTCTGATGTCACTTGTCCTTCCTTTCTTTTTTCCTTTGTCCTTTGCCTTTGTCCTTCTCTCCCTTCCCTCCCTCCATCCCTAAATCCCCCCACCCTGTGCTGTGATAGAACTCAGGGCCTTGTGCATACTAGGCAAATCTCTACCCAAGCTACATGCCCAGCCTTGTGTTTCATGGAACCAAACACTCACCCCACATGACTTCAACTCCTCCTCCAATTCCTCCTTCTCTCCCTTTACTTTTCCATAGTGCTGTGGTTGAAACAGCCTCACCCATGCTATCTGTTCACTCTTGTCTTTTTCTCTTTTTTCCCCCCATTTTATTTTTTAACATTTTTATTGAAGTTATGTGTATTTCATACATCGTTTTCAGTCCAATCTAGACTCGTCTTGTCTTCCATGCCCCCCACCCCACCCGAGTTCATGTACCCTGCCATCCCTGCCCTGTATCTTTTTCTGATTCTTTTTCAAAGTTTTTTTCAAAGCAGAGATTATTGTCCTTGTAGGAACTTTACTGTTTCAGTCAGTTCCCTGTCCCAGTTCTTCTGCTGTTGTTCCCTCCAATCTGTACCGTTTCAACATATGCATATATATATATATATATATATATATATATATATACACATATCACACCTATACTAAAATTATATCATCTGTACACAAACTGTCATTTCCATATCATATTTCAGGACTCACATTTTTCCTTTTTTAAATTTATATTACTCTAAAATATGTCTATGTAGCCTCCACCCATATACCAAGATTACCAAGTCTAAAAATAAGTGGTGGGTTAATTCTAGAGCCTGTTAAGGGATTTACATTATCAGAGCACAGTTGCTTTCAGGGAAAGGGGCATATAATGTTGATGTTGCTCAGTTTGCCTTACAACTCGGTGCTTCGTGCTAGCATCCACAAATGAGGGATACCATTTGTCATTTGCTTTTCTGGGACCGTGTTACTTCACTTAGCATAATATCTTCTAGTTCCATCCATTTACCTGCAAAGTTCATGATGCCATCTTTCTTTACCACTGCATAGAATTCCATTGTGTAGATGTACCATATTTTCTCTATCCACTCATTGGTTGAGGAGCATTTGGGTTGGTTCCAGCTCTTCGCTATTGTGAAGAGAGCTGCAATGAACATGGCAGGGCTTATCTTGATGTTGATATTGAACTTTATTGCACTGTGGTCTGATAGAATGCATGAAATTATTTCAATCCTTTTGTGTTTGTTGAGGTTTATTCTGTGTCCCAGTATGTGGTCAATTTTGGAGAAGGTTCCATGTGGTTCTGAGTAGAAAGTTTATTCTCTGATGTTTGGGTGAACTATTTGATAGATGTCTGTGAGGTCCATTTGGTGTACTGTATTGTTCAGTTCAGATGTCTCTGTTTATTCTTTGTCCAGTTGACCTATCCAAAGGGCTCAGTGGAGTATTGAAGTCCCCCACTATTAGTGTGTTGGGATTAATCTGTGCCTTACAGTCTTGCAGGATTGTGTTTATAAAGTTGGATGCACCAGAGTTTGGTGCATAGATATTTATGATTATGAAATCTTCATGGTTAATTGTTCTTTTGATAAAGATGTAATGGCCCTTTATGTTTCTCCTGATTAGTCTTGCCTTGAGGTCTATTTTGTCTGATATTATAATGGCAACTCCTGATTACTTTTTGGTTCCATTTGCTTGGAATATTTTTTTCCATCCTTTCACTTTAAGTTGGTGCCTATCCTTGAGGGTGAGATGGGTTTCCTGTAGACATCATATAGATGGATTCTGTTTTCTAATCCATTTCCCCAGTCTGTGGGGAATTTAGCCCTTTAATATTTAAGGTTATTATTGAAAGATGTGTGTCACTTCTTTTCATCTTATTTTCTGTTTGCATTCTTAGTCTAGGTTTGTATTTTTGTACTTTTATTAGTTTCTCTCTCTCACTGTTTGGGGATAGTTGATCCTTTCTTCTGTCCTTTGAATCACTTTGAGTATTTTCTGTAGGGTTGGTTTCCTGGACATTGTATTCTTTCATCTTGTTTATGTCATGAAAGATTTTTCTTTCTCCTTCAATTATGACTGACATTTTTGCTGGGTATAGTAATTTGGGTTGGCATTTACAGTCGTTTAATACTGGGAAGACTTTGTTCCACATATTTCTGGATTTCATAGATTGCATTGAAAAGTCATCTGTAATTCTATTGGGTTTCCCCTTATATGTAATTTGTTGTTTTTCTCTTGTTGCTTTCAGTATTTTGTCTTTGTTCTGGGCGTCTAGAGTTTTAACTATGATATGGTGTGGGGAGTTTCTTTTCTGATCTTGTCTATTTGGTGTTCTATGTGCTTCTTGTATTTGTGTGGGTTTGTCTTTTTTCAGTTTGGGGAAATTTTCTTCTATTATTCTGTTGAAGATTTGATCAATACTGTTGTCTTGGGATTCTTCTCCTTCCTCTATCCCTATGGTGCAGAGGTTTGGTCTTTTCATAGTGTCCCACATTTCCTGATTGTTCCACTCCTACGTTTTTTTTTTTTTAATTATATTCTTTCCTTGAGCACTCTAGTTCTTCCACTGGAGGATAACTCCAGTGTTGATATTCTATTTTCTGCTTCCTCCAATCTGTTCCTGAGACTTTTTCCCATTCTTTCCTGTTGGTTGGGTGAGTTTTCCATTTCTTTTTTCATTTCACCCTGTGATTTCTTTAGTATTTCCATTTCCTTGTGGAGCTTGTCATTATTTTCTTGTAGCTCCTTGCTTCTCTGGTCTGTTTCCTTTTTCATTTCAGCCTGGGATCTCTTCAGTGTTTCCACTTCCTTCCAGAGTTTGTCATTCTCTCCCTTTAGTTCTTTGATTTGTTCTTTATAGTCCTTGATTTCTTTGCTTTGTTCTTTATATTCCTTGACTTCTTTGAGCATGTCTAAGATTGTTCTTCTAATATCTGTGTCTTGGGTTGTTTCTAGGGAAATCTCATTGTGTTCCTGTGCAGCTGCTGTCTGGTTTAGAAAGTCTTCTCCTTTTATAGGACTGGAAGAGTTTGGTGTGGATTTATTTTGTGTTTTTCCCATTTTGTTTTTTCATTGTGTTTTTGGCATCTGTGTTTATTTTACTGTTTGTATTCTGCTGTGAATCTCAACTTTTCCTTTGTTGCTTTGGAGGCTTTTGCTTGTTTCCATCAGGTGGGTCCTGATGACCAAACTCAGGTCATCAATGTTGATGACAAGGGTCCTTACCACTGAGCTGTCTCTCCAGCACCAACTTTGCCTTCTCCTTGTTTATGGAGGCCCAGCTGGTCTGAGCTTCAGATTTTCACTTTTGGTTATATATTGGAAGGTCTAGCTAACTCTTCCCTTTCTGTTCTGAAGGTTTTGCAGAGATTGGATAGGTAATAACCAGGTCGGTTCACCACTGAGCGCTATGATCACTCTGTTTCCCTCTGTCCAGTTCCTCTTGGTTGGCTGTGAAACCTAGTGTGCTGGGACTGGAGTTGTGGAAGGTTCCAGTCTCTTCTGCTTCCTTGTGCTTTGGCCTGACTTCCTCTATTCCCCCTGTGACACTCACACCTCAGCATAAGTGGTGGGGGGGTAGGTTTGCTCCCTTCGCCCCCATGCTGCTCTCCCCTCCCTGTCCCATCTGCTGTGCTGGCTGGGAGACTGCCTGCCCATTCTGATCACGCAGATGCAGGTGGGGTGTGGTTTCGCCTGGGTGGTTGAACCTGGGCTGCTGAGGGCTGGCTTCCCAAAAGACTGCTGGCTGCTCACCTCTCCCAAGCACCAGTCTCCCCTCCTTGTCCCTTCTGCTTCACTCTTGTCTTTTTCACTCATTGAACTTAGTTTCATTGGTGTATATCAATTGTACAGATCATGAGTTTCATTGTGACATTGTCATATATGCATATAATCTACTTTGGGTACACGAACCCCCAATACCCTCACTTATCTCCCCACACTCTCCCTATCCCCTACTAAACTCTCTTCTATTTTTTGCATCTTGTTTCCCCCCTAGATTCTTTATATGAGAGAATTTCATATATATATATGAAATTAAGCCCAACCTCCTGAAAAATGTTGAATATTTTAGAACTCAATTATATATAGTATATGGTGTTTGATGATGAGCATTGAGGTTGGTTCTATGTCTTGGCTGTTTCAGTGAGCACACATGGGTGAATAGATCTGTGGTGCTGGCTTGGAGCACTTCAGGCAGATATAACCAGGAGTGAGCTAGCTGGGTCATATGGTATGTATTTTTTTCAGTTTTCTGGGGAAATACGCTGATTTCAGTAGTGCTGCACAGCCTTGGAAACAACTCCGCAGTGTCTAACCTGGTCCTCACCTTGAGACGTTGGCTAGATTTGGGTCGTGAACACTCATTTCCTGCCACTTCCGGGAAGCTTTCTTTCCGTTCGTGGATTTCATGAGCCAGAAGATCAAACATCTTGGACAGAGAAATAAAAATCAACCTAATCCTGAAGAGCAATAGAGTTGTTTCTACAATGAGCAAAGGATGCCCACACTTCCGAGCTGTATGTTTAGAATAGGTCGTGGAGATAAAGACAAAACCTGTCGTGTAAGAATCCTTGTGTCTTTCTTATGCTATTAATTGGATGATTAAACTTAAATCCAGGTCATCTAATTTCACTTTTATTAGAAAGAGAAAAATAATCATAGCAGCAGATAAGTTACAGTATTAACAAAAATGAATAAAAATCCAACAAATGCCTAGCACTTGGGAGGCAGAGGCAGGTGGATCTCTGTGAGTTCAAGGCCAGCTTGGTCTACGGAGTGAGCTCCAGACCAGCTGGGACTAAAAGGGAGACCCTGTCTCAAAAGTACCAAAAAAACAAAAAAAAAAAAAAAAAAAAAAAAATCCAACACATGAACTTGAACAAAATTCCCAGAAGGTAGATGGCAGCCTCTTGGTCAATTTTGTGTTAACACAGTATCCCTTTGAGCATTTTTTCCAATTACCATATAGATAAATTAAGTAATCTATGTTTTAAATTTTGATGAAAATTGGCTTTTTTATATGATTGTGTTCTATATAATAAACAGTCTAAATCTATTTGTGGTGTCACATACCCTAAATTCACTTGGAGGACAGCAACAGGTGGATCTTTTTGTGTAGCTGGAAGCCACCGGTTGTCTACAAGTGAATTCCAGGCCCAGCCTTGTGGCAGCAGGGAACCCCTGCCTTAATAAAAAACCAAATTAACACATCAACAACAAAAACACAATTAGAACTAAATAAATAAAACAAATAACAGTATCAGAAAGGAAAGGACAGACACTTTTGAGCACTAAAGTCTTTGCTACTAACTTGGTTTTTTTCTGTGCCAACATTCATAGGCCAAAGCCTGAACTCCAAAATGGTATTTGGATATGGGGGTGTAGGGAGAGAAAATTTCACGAGGTCGTGGTGTTAGAGTCCTAATCTGACAGGGCCAGTCTCTTATGAGAAGAGGAAGAAAATTTGGGCCTGGTGGCACACACTTGCCTTTAATTTCAGGACTCAGAAGCAGAGGCAGGCTGATCTCTGAGAGTTCCAGGCCAGCTGGGGCTACAGGGACACCCTGTTTCAAAAGAAAAAAAAAAAAAAAGAAAGAAAAGAAAAAGAAAGAAAGGAAGGAAGGAAGGAAGGAAGGAAGGAAGGAAGGAAGGAAGGAAGGAAGGAAGGAAGGAAGGGGAAGAAGGGTTCGGGGAATAGATCAGTGGTAGAGCACACACTTAGTCGAACAAGAGCCTGAGACCCGATCTCATCAACTGAAACAAGGAGGAGGGGGTGTGGAGGAGAAGAAGAGAAGAAGAGTAGGAGAAAAGAGAGGAGGAGGAGGAGGAGGAGGAGGAGGAGGAGGAGGAGGCAGAAGGAAAGAAAATGGGGGAGGACAAAGAGGAAGAGACTAAATCCCAGTCTCTTTGTCTTTGTCTGTTTCTCTCTCTCTCTCTCTCTCTCTCTCTCTCTCTCTCTCTCTCTCTCCCCCTATACACATTGGGGGGGTCATTTGAAAACACAGCAAGGTAGTAGCTGTCTGCTAGCCATGGTGATAATGTACCTGTTATCCCAGAACTCAGGAGGCTGCATCAAGAAGATCTGGGTTTAAGGCCTTTGTAACCTTCTTCAAGCCAGAAGGACCCCATCGGGAGCCAGCCCTGGGGCATCTTGACCTTGAGTCCAAGATCAGTTTCCAAAACTCTGAGAAAACAAGTGTCTGACAAGCCACACATAAGATACCAGAGCAGAATAACACTGTTGGCTCTGCTGACACAGTCTCCCTCAGACTCCACCAGCCTGGGCAGGAATTGGTGCATCTGTCTTACCAGTGGACACAGAGACAGTGGCTTACAGTGCCAATGTGCTGTGAGGTGAATTTGGTTAAGACCACAAGGGGCTCATGATTATAGCCACCCTCTGGACACATGGTGCTTAACAAACTTCTGCAACTCTAGTTCTAGGGGAACTCCCTCTTCTGGCCTCCATGAGCATTGTCTGCATGGGTACATTTACAGGCATGTAGGTAAAACACTCAACATATAAAATAAAAATTAAAATAAGATATGAAAGGAGGAGCCAGCTGACTTTTCACAATTTTCCAAGCTCAAGTGCTTGATAAAATAAATGTACTTTATATGACTTATACATTTAAATATGCAAATACAGCATGATTATTTTCTTAGATGATGGCTAATATTAATGTTAATCCTGGTTTTTCAAAAAGCACAACAAAAACATTTGAAAACAACACAGGACTGTAAAGGTTATTACACATAATTTAGCCAGTGTCCTTTTCATGATTTTTATTATATTCCTGGATATTCTTGGCATCTTTTCATATAGCTGTGTTTTTGGTTTTGCTTTTGGTTGTTTTTTTTTTTTTTTTTTTTTGAGACAGGGTCCCCCTGCAGCCCGAGTTGTCCTGGAACTCACTATGTAGACCAGGCTGGCCTTGAACTCATAGAGATCCACCTGCCTCTGCCTCCCAAGTGCTGGGATTCATATAGCTGTGTTTAGTGAAGACTGATACAGTGAGGTATCTTTCTCCTTATTTCTGAGAGAAGTTACTTGGATTATAGGTTGGATTATAGAGTGAGGTACAAAACAATGAAGATGCTCTGTCTGCTCAACAGCAGTGAGTCTGAAACAGGACCGACTTGCCTGTTCTGAGTTACAGACCCAGGCTCCACTGGAAAGTGCCAAAGTGAGTGCCCTAGTTTCTTCCAGGCTGGAAACTGTGGTTTCTTAGCTGTGTATTCACACTGGACCATTGTTTCTAGTCTGCGTTGCTAGGGGAGCTCAGCAGACAGATGTACAGATCTGACTTGAGGGCCTCTTACATCTGGGAAGGACTTGGAAATCACTGGGAGTGACAACCTTGCATTCCTAGACAGGAGCTGTGACTCAGGGACAAGAAGAAACTTGCCCAAGATTTGCAGTCAGCTCATAGATAGTTGACATATTAGAATCCAGGTCTTCTGATTCCAGTTTCCTGGTGCTCAGGAAACTGACAACATTGGCAAGCACTGACAGTCCTTATGGGAGGTACATACTGTGTGGAATCCCATCATGTAGAATTGGAAAAGGTCTTGGCAAGGCCTGGGAATAGGGACTAGAATTTGGGAAATGTTGCCACAGTAACAGAATGTTGGGAATGAAGAACAGGAGACAAGCAACTCCAGGCACCGTGTTTTCTACCCACATTGAACTGTGGCCCTCAGGACAGCTTCACGCCTGCCATCCACAGCTTGTTCTGGGGGCACGCTTCTGGACACTTCCTTGACACCAAATACTTTAATCATTGTTGGCAACCATGTCCATCTTATGCCACTGGTTTATTTGTACATAGAAAGAATATGGTCTGTTACTTAGATAAGATATGTGGATATTTTCAACTCTGTAAATCTGTCTTCTGTTCAGCTAAATGTTAGGTCATCTGGTAATAAAGACACTGAAAACCCATGTTGTGCTTCCCGCCTCTGGAGCTTGGAATTTTTAACATTTAAAGTTTGGAATAGATTGATGTCTGTGTAACAGTAATAGTTCCCTTAGACTTGAGCATGGTTGGGGTCTGGGTATGTGTGCATCTAATTCAAGTTGCTATACCCATGTCTTAATGATATGCTCACATGTTCAGGAAATATAAGCACGCCAAAAACTAGAGTTAGGTTCTGTAAACCACTGGGGAGAGGACCACTCCATACCATGTCCTTCTGGTGCAGAAGGCCAATTCCTGAGCAGTGTGTTGCTGATGAACAATGCTGTAGTCTTCTTCAATATGAACCAGATTTGGAATCCTACAATTAGAATCACCTTTTTATTTACATTGATGTTTTCTCTTTTTGTGTGTGTGTGTGTGTATGTGTGTTCAAGGGGATGTGTGGAAGTCAGAGGTCAGCATTGAATGTCTTCTTAGATCACCCCCCCCCAACACACACACCTTATTTTTCCAGAAAGCATCTGTCACTGAACTGGGAACTCACCATGTTGGCGAAGCTAGCCATCCAATAGCTACAAAGGATCCTCCTGAGTTGTCTTCCTTCTTCAACCTCTATATTACTGGGATAACAAGCATGTACCACTTTATGCAATGAGATGTATTAATATTTCACATTTGCAAAAGGACAACAGATAAAAGACAAAAATTAAAGGTTTTGACAGTACATCAAGTGACAAGGTGTGCATTCATTATAAAAATGACAACAAGCTGGGTGTGGTGGCTCATGCCTTTAATCTTAGCACCTGGGAGGCAGAGGCAGGTGGATCTTTGTGAGTTCAAAGCCAGCCTGGTCTACAGAGTGAG
This sequence comes from Rhizomys pruinosus, assembly GCA_009823505.1. Classification (NCBI taxonomy): domain Eukaryota; kingdom Metazoa; phylum Chordata; class Mammalia; order Rodentia; family Spalacidae; genus Rhizomys; species Rhizomys pruinosus. Next base: position 54,075 of record VZQC01012825.1, read on the forward strand.
TTCCAGGACAGCTGGGGCTACAGGGAGACCCTGTCTTGAAAAGACCAAAACAAACAAACAAAAAAAGACAACAAAAGCTGAAGCCTAAAAGGGATCAAAAGTCGTTAAGACAGTGGGATGGGGGCTGGAGAGATGGTTCAGGGATAAGAGCACTGGCTGCCCTTCCAGAAGGCTGGGTTCTGTTCCTAGCACCCACATGGTGGCTAATAACCATCTATAACTCCAGCTCCAGGAGATCCAACAGCCTCTTCTGAGCTCATGGGCACTGTATAACGTGGGTTCACTTGCATGCATACAGGCAATATACTTGTACAGATAAAAAATACAGCAAGATGGGAGGTGGAGATAGAATCTTTGGAAGCTCCAGGACCAGCCCAGCATAGGCAGCTGCAAACAGCAAAGACCCTGTCTCAAGGTGGAAGGTGAAGACTGAGACCTGAGGTTGTCCTCTGAGCTCCGCGCTTGCACCATGGCCTGAATGTGTCCATCTTAAAACACACATGCATGCACACACACACACACACACGCACACACGCACACATACACACAATAACTATAGGGGAACTGGAGAGATGGCTCAGCTGTTAAGAGCACTGGCTGCTCTTGCAGAGGACCTGGGCTTAATACCGAACGCCCTCACAGTGGCTAACAACCCTCCATAACTCCAGTTCCAGGGGAATCCAAAGCCCTGTTCTGACCTCCAGGGGCATTGCACAACACAGGTGTACTTACATATGTACAAACAATACACTCGTACACATGAAATAATAATAAAAATATAGCCAGGCATGATGATGCATGCCTTTAATCCCAGCACTCAGGAGGCAGACGCAGGCAGAGCTCTGTGAATTCAAGGCCAACCTGGTATACATGGTGAGTTCCAGGCCAGCTGGGGCTACAGGAAGACTGTCTCAAAAAGACCAACAACAGGAATATAATATAAAAATAATACCAATAGGAAGAAAATAAAATAGATTTGAGTGCAGTAATTTCTAAATAGAGCAATCAGTAAGCTACGTATTAAGAACAATCAGAAAATCTTGACATGATAGTAAAATTTAGTAATTTATGCATTCAAGTCAAATGATAATTAAGTTTTTATCATAAATAATCACATAGAATCTGGACATGGTTACCTATACTAGCACACTCAGGAGGCTGAGGCAGGAGGATTACAGATATGGGGCCAGACCCTATATCAAAAACTATTATAATAACAATACTAATTAACACTTATCACATAGAAGATGATGGAATTTGAAACAACTTTAAAAATTATACATATTGGGCTAGAGATGTAACTCAGCTGGTAAAGTGCTTGCCTAGAATGCAAGAAGTCATAAGTTCAGTCCCTAGGAACACATAAACTGGGGTGATGGCATGCACTGGTATAAACCTAGGGAGGTATTGCCTGCCTGTAATCCCAGTCCTTAAGATGCAGGAGGATCAAGAGTTCAGGGTCACTTTGGCCTCACAGTGAGTCTGAGACCAGCCTGGGACTCATGAGGCCTTGCCCACGCACCCTCCAAAGGAAAAACTTATACTTATCCTGATTTACAACCCAGGCTGCACATGCTTGGAAATCTTTCAAAACCTGTCAAACTCTAAACCAAGGAAACCTGCATGTCTGCACGTGAGCCTTGGCTTCAGTATTCTTCTGGAACACCCCCAGAACATTTTGAATAGCTACAGATAGGGGTGTAAACCAATTTTTTTGGGAGGGGGCTGGCAGGATGGCTCAGTGTGTAAAGGCCCTCCCTGCCAAGCTTAAAGAATTTGATTTCTAGGGCTCACATGGTAGAGGAGAGAACTGACCCCACAATGTTGTTGTCTGACCTCTACATGCACTGTACACACACACACACACACACACACACACACACATTATTACATTTATTTGCTTACTTATATGTGTGTGCACCCACATGTACACCATAGCATGCATGCAGAGCTCAGAGGACAATTTTCAGGAGTGCCTTCTCTTCCACCATGTAGGTAGGTTTTTCAGGGATCGAACTCAGGTTGTCAGCCTTGGTGACAAGTACCTTAACTCGCTGAGTCATGTCCCCAGCCCAAATGTGTGAATCTTAATATTCATTGCTTTGGTCAAAGGAGGAGCCCAGCCTCTCTTTAGAGACTTAGAAGGAAGTCAGAGGGCAGTTGGGAGACAGCACCTTCCAGACTGTAACCATGGAAGGCCAGTCCTATTTTGAAGTCGAAACAGTACATACAGAACACAATGGTTGGACACTACAGAATGAATTTTTCTCATCAGAGCTACTCAGACACTGAAGCAGGTTTGCCAAAATGACAGAGAGCAGAGGTCATAGATTCCAATGATGAAACAGGAAATTCATTCACTAGTCCTTGGCACGCTGACCTCCAAGTTCATAACTTGGCCAGAAATGAGATAACTGGATTTTTCCAAAATCTCTTTTACTAATCTCTGTAAGAATGACCAAAAGAATGAGCTAAATGGGTCCTCCAAGAAAACCTGAATGGCTTTCATACCAGCCTACCATTTATTTTAAGTTGGCAGAGCTCGAAACACAGAGAGGCTGTGAAAGGACAGGATTACCCCAAAGTCTGTAGCCAGAGTCCAGACCCTCCCTCCACACTTCTGCTTCTTTCTGTACTGTTTTATGTGATGTAAGGCTCGGTACAGCATTTCTCTGATTGCACTTAACGGGTTTCTAAACGGAATGTTTATAGGATACACTAAATGTGCTAAATGATTTCACAGTCAGTTTTCTAAAGGGACACACGGGGGCAGCAAAAGGTTAGGAAAAACTTCTAAGTCTAACTGCCAGAGACAGATATTCATATTTGCAAAATGTTTAGGAAAGGGTTGCTGGGGTCTTGTCTTGGGCCTATTTACATGACAAGAGTGCTTAGGATCTATGCCCTTCAACTCAAGGACTTCAGAGGAACCGTGATTCAGTTGTTTCTAATGGTGCCTCTGAAAAGTAGAAAAGTATTCTGTGAAAAGTACTCCATAGAGGGGCTGGAGGGATGGAAGGTTGGGGGGTGGGGTGGTAGAGAGATGGCTCTGTGGTTAAGAGCACTGGCTTTCCTTGCTGGGGACTGGATTTATTCCCAATACCCACATGGCTGCAAACACCATCTGTAAGTCCACTTCCAGGGCATCTGAAGCACTCCTCCTGCTCCCAAGGACATTGTATGATACCAGTACACTTACATACATGCAGACAAAACACTCATACATTTCTTAAAGTATTCCTTAGAAATAGAAAATGTGGGCTGGCAAGATGGCTTAATGGGTTAAGGCACTTGCTGCCAAGCCTGATAATCTGAATCCAGTCCCTGGGAACAATGTGGTGGGAGGAGAGCCCAGACTCCCCAAAGTCGTTCCCTGACCTCTACACATGTGCATGTACACACCAAATGAATGGATGGGTGGATGAATGAATGAATGAATGCATGAATGTTAAAACAGAAATAGGAAAACTGCCTCTTTTTGAACGGTAATGTTGAATCACATCTTCTTTATAGGAATTGTGAGGTTTGTTGTGATGGGTGGAGAGTTAAGAATCATCAAAGAGTGAAGGTTTCTTTTCACTGTTATCCTAACCCATTGTTTTTCTGTAATGTTTCCTGAGTGAAACATTCTCTTTTGATAGATACTTTTTTGGTGTTTTTGAGACAGGGCCGGGCGTGGTGGCACACACCTTTAATCCTAGCACTTGGGAGGCAGGGTCTCCTTTTAGTCCCAGCTAGCCTGAAGCTCACTCTGTGGACCAGGCTAGTCTTGAACTCACAGAGATCTGCCTGCCTCTGCCTCCCAAGTGCTGCGATTAAAGGCGTTCGCCACCACACCCAGCAATAGATACTTTTTAAAAATTTCCTTGTTCAGGGCTGGATGGACTGGCTTAGTGGTTAAGAGCACTACCTGTTCTTACAGGGGACCCACATAGTGACTAACAACCTTCTATAGCTCCAGTTTCGAGGGACCTGGCACTCTTTTCTGGCCTCCTTGGGCATTACATGCACAGGTGCACTTACATGTAGGAAAAACACTCATACATGTAAAAGTAAAAAGTAAATGAATTTATTTATCATTTTTGCTTTATTTCCATGTGTATATGTGTATTGCCTGCATGTATGTAAGTGCAACCATGTCATTCAATGTCCAAGGAGGTCAGAAAAAGGTGTTGAACTCCCCTGGAACTTGAGTTACAGATGGTTGTTAGCTGCCATATGGGTACTCAGAATCAAATCTGGGTCCTTTACAAAATCAGCTAGTGCTATTGATGGCTGAGGCATCTCTCCAGCCCCAATAAGTAAATAAATTAATAACATAAAATTTCCTTGCTCACTTAGTATTTTCATTCTGTCAAATTTATTATCCTTCTTTAATTACTCTCAATCACTCACATTGATGTTCCCCCTGCTTTGCTACTAAGTCCTGTTGGCTTGAAAAAGGGGAAACTGCCTGAAATAATGGTGTGTGCCTGTAGTTCCAGTTACCCAGAAGGCTGAGGCAGGAGAATTGTATAAGTCCAGGGGGAGAAAAGCGAGAAAGAAGGATATACTGAAAATGAAGTCCTTGTTCTGAGACCTTAGTGTCACAAAACATTAGTCTTGTGTCCACATTCTTTGAGAAACTTTAAAGACATAGGCAGGCACGTGTCTGTATAATCAGGTGACACATTTTCTGGTGTTCTTGTAGCTTTCGGGGCAGGGATTGAGCTCATTCCTGGGAAACATTCACCAAAGACATGTCAGCATGAAAGTGAAGAGCCAGTTCTTAGCTTTATCCAGAATCAAGGCTTGGAGGTGTTGCCTGTCAGCCTTGCCTACCCCTGCCCACAGTGAGCAATAGATGCATAGCATCTTAGCTTTCTTCTATTCCTTCCTAATTTATTGGATGCTTCCTTTACAAAGATTCATTAGTCAAAAGATATTTTTATTTATTTATTTATTTATTTATTTATTTATATGAATGTATTGTCTGCATATAGATTTGTGCACCCGTGTTGTGCAATGCTGCGGAGGTCAGAAGAGGGCGTCCAATTCCCCTGGAACTAGAGTTCTCCTGGAATTAGAGTTACAGACGGTTCTTAGCCGCCATGTGGGTGCTGGGAATCGAACCCGGATCCTCTGTAAGAGTAGTCGGTGCTCTTAACCACTAGGCCATCTCTCCAGCCCCATCAAAAGATATTTTCATGAGGTCTTTATTCCAAGACACACATTGGTGCACTAACTCGGGATGAAATAGGTGTAAAGAGGGGAAGACCACTGCCTGGACATCTAGTTCTTACTACCACCACCAACAGTCTGAGTTGCTCTCAGATCATTGTACCCAGCTGACCTGGGATCAGTATACACATTTGTACTGGGTTCAGTACACATACCTGAATGAGGCTCAGTACACACTTATAATAAGGGACATTGTGATGAGAACTCTAATGTTCTAAATTTCTCTGATTTTGGTAGGTAGAAAATGTCCTGAATTCTGTCTTTTTAGGAGACTTGAGCCAGGCTGTTTAATCTTAAATGTCACAAGTCACATTTTCCCTGTTGAGGGCTAGCAGTGGAACACACCAGAACTTGGCAAAGCCATGGAAACCCCTTTATTGCCTTGGTAGTATCTCTTTCTAGGAGTAAAGCTAATGTGTCTGTCTGTGTTAGTGTGTGTATGTGTGTGTGTGTGTGTGTGTGTGTATCTGTGTCTGTGTCTGTGTCTGTGTGTGTGTATTAAAATCATGTTGATGTCCTAGGAGTTTCTGTGTAAATATTTGAATGAAATGAGAATACTTAAACTAGATGTGTATTTTTTAATGTTTATACTGACCCGGAATTTTACATAATAGTTGCTTGAATATCCTAATAATAAAAGAAGACAGGCATTCATGCAGTTTAAGTACATATTCTTAAGTACACTTAACAGTTTCATTTAAGCTGCAGATTTAAATTAAGATAGAAACTAAAAACAACCAAATGCTATTACAGAGTCCTTGCTCAACTAAGTGCCTTAAACAACGTTGGCTCTAAGAGTTCCTGAGGCAAGGCTGGGCTTACTAGCGCACAGCTTTAATGCTAACATTTTGGAGGCAGAGGCAGGTGGATCTCTGTGAGTTAACCACCAGCATGTCTACATAGTACATTCCAGGCCAGTCAGTGCTACAGAGTGTGCATAGTCCAAGACCCTGTCTCGAAAAAAAAAAAAAAAGTTTCTGAGGCAAATGAAAACGAGTTTCTCAGAATTAGAAACAAAATACTTAGGCTGAAGACCACAGTTCTTCTCATATGCTATGATTTGGACATTTTACATAGTAATTCTTGAAGGAACAACTGAAAACTGAAGTTGGAAAGGAACTGTGTATAAATTGTCAGGTTCGGATGTTTGCTTTCAGTCATTTCCAGAGAGAAGACTTCCTTTCCATCCCTCTGAGCACCATACTTCAAAGGAAAATGGTGTGATGGGCACATTCTCAGCGCCATGGCTGAAATTATCTAATTAGAAAGGTTATACAATTGACATTACAAACTACAGAGCCAGCACATTTTAAGTTTGGAAACAGATGACGTGATATTCCCCCACCCCCAAACCTCATGTACATGATCTGGCAATGTTAAATCTTGAATAAAACTTACCATGTTTGTCTTTATTAAGACAAAAAACAATGCCATTTGAATGACTCTCCCCAGGGTGCCAGAATAGTGTTAAATACTCTTTTATTTGAGGTAAAGAGGGATGGAATGACTTTTTATTTATTTTTATTTTTATTTTTTGGTCTTTTCGAGAGAGGGTCTCCCTTTAGCCCCAGCTGTCCTGGAACTCGCTCTGTAGACCAGGCTGGCCTTGAACTCACAGAGATCTGCCTGCCTCTGCTTCCCAAGTGCCATCACACCCAACTGGAATGACTTTATTTATTTATTTATTTATTTATTTTTTGGTCTTTTTGAGACAAGTTCTCCCTGTAGCTCCAGCTATCTTGGAACTCACTCTGTAGACCAGGCTGGCCTTGAACTCACAGAGATCCACCTTCCTCTGCTTCCTAAGTGCTAGGATTAAAAGTGTGTGGCACCACGCCGGTCTGGAATGACTTTTTTTTTTTTTAATTTTATTTATTTCTGTATGTGTATGAATGTACTGTCTGCATGCAGGTTTGTGCACCCGTGTCGTGCAATGCCGTGGAGGTCAGAAGAGGGTGTCAGATTCCCCTGGAACTGGAGTTCTCCTGGAATTGGAGTTTCAGACGTTTCTTGGCCGCCATGTGGGTGCTGAGGATCGAACCCGGGTCCTCTGTAAGAGCGGTCGGCGCTCTTAACTGCTAGGCCATCTCTCCAGTCCAAGAAAGCTTTTTGTTTTTTGGTTTTATTTTTTAGTCTTTTTTGAGACAGGGTCTTCCTGTAGCCCCAGCTGGCCTGGAACTCGCTCTGTAAACCAGGCTGGCCTTGAACTCACAAAGATCTGCCTGCCTCTGCCTCTGCTAGGATTAAAGGCGTGCGTCACCACGCCCAGCTCTGGAATGACTTTTTAAAAACAAAGCAGAACAACTCCCCAGACTAGGAAAATGAGGTACATCTTTGAGCTCTGAGCTGGAAGTTCAGAGGCAGCTGGCATGTCATTTTCTGGTCTTCCATAAGCCTTTCACAGCCTCAGCATATCTAAGGACACTGAGAGCTCTCCTCTGGAGCCACACATGCAAAAAACAAGCTAGGCTCTTGCCATTAAATTACTAGTGCCTGAAGTGGAGGTTCATGCCTGTACTGGGGAGGCAGATTGCAGGTAGTTTGAGGCCAGCCTGGACTACATAGTGAGACCCTGTCTAGAAAATAAAGGAAAGGAAAAAGAAATGATACCCAGACATAGTTTTAATGCTTATTTTTGAGCCTATGGTCTCCAGAGAAAACTGGGGTCTAGGTCCTGCTGACCTAGCCCATCATCAGAAGATGGACCCTCGAAAGAGACAGGAAAGGCTTATTTTTTGTCAGTGTTTATTGTTTTAAAAATAAAAACCTGCCTCATGTTTCTAGATTATACTAACAAATCTTTGAAAAAAAAAGTCTCAGGCCACGCCTTGAAGCCGGATCCGCCCTCAGTCTACTACAAGGAGCAGAAAGCAAACGCAGTCTAATGGAACCCTGGGCCTGAGCTTGGATCCCTCCGGCGGCGGGAAAACCGGGTGCACGTGGAAGGGTCGGCATAAAGGGACTAGGGACTGGGCCCCGGTGACAGCCTGAGTTTTGCATGGCAAAAAAGTTTTGAGGCTTTCTTCCCAGACTTTCGGGAGACTTGCTTCAATTTAGGAGACTCTCTGTCTCCACCAGCCTCTAGATTCTGAATGGGAAGGAGCCAGATGCGCTCCCCGCCCCCTGGCCGGCGGGATTTGGCGCCGCGCGCAGCAGGGACCGAGCATCCCGAGGGTTCTCCTGGAGCCTGGCGCCGCCCGAGCTTGGCCTAGGAGCCCCCCGCCGCCTGGGCCCCTGGGGAGCCGGCGGGGTCCGCATTAAACTGTCGCTGTGTGGGGTCGCGGGCCAGTGCGCGCTGTCCGCCGTACGTTCCCTAGAGTCCTCTTCGCGCTGCTGGGAGGCAACGCCCACCTGTTTGCAAAGACATAGCAACAAGTGGCCAGGCCCCACTTGAAGCGTGGCAGAACCACCGGCACACACAACTTCTTGTAGATGAATTGGCAACAGCATCTATCTAGGGCTACCTGTGGACCCCACCCCCATCCCCCGGGCTGGCCTTGCTGCCACCGTATAGGGTTGGTGGACACCATTGCCGCTGTGCTCCGCCTCCCGCTCCAGCAAAACCTATCCAATGTGCTTAGTCCAAGCGACCCGGCGGCCTTTAAGTACAAGTATAGAAAACTTGTCCCTGTAGGGGAGGGTGCCGAAGAGAGGATGCTGCGACTGAATGCGCACGTGGCCCAAAACAGCTCGGAGTATGGAGACAGGATGGAAAGGCAAGGGGAAATTTCCCTCCTCTTAATTTAGCTGGAGTAGGCTGGCGACTGGTTTTGGTTTCAGATGCCGGGCAAGAGTGCCAAGTATGTGGGCTGAGCAAGCGAGACTAACAGGCCAAAGTGCTCAGGAAAACGCTGGGAATCGGGCGGCGGCGGCGGGAGATGGGGGGAGAAGAGGACGCGATCATGGAAGAAGTCCAGATGTGAAGAAAAAGTTGCACCCGGTCCCAAAGAAACTTAAAACCTCCTTTTTTTTTTTTTTTTAATATCGACACCCTGTGGTTGATTCTACCCGCCTCCCCGCCCCCTCAACCTCAAACCCGACTCTTGTTTAGCAGTGCTGTTGGACTTCGTAGGCGAATTCCGAGGCTGAACTCTTTGCTATACACCTTACACTAAGACACATCGTGTTTCCCAAAGAAGAAAATAGAAAGCTGGGCTCTTCAGTTGTTCACAGGGCCCAGGATAAAGAGTAGCTGGAAAAAAAAAAAAAAGTCAGCTCCAAACACAGCGTGGGGTGGGATAGAGATAGTCACTAACTGACTCTCAATTTTAAGAGTCCAGTAACATCCATCTCAGAGACAGCAGGTTGAAATATTGATTACTGGACTCCATCCCCAGGATTTTCAGTAGAGCCCTGTAAAATGACACCTGAGAATTTGCTTATCTATTAAGTTCCTGGTTGATACTGACATTGGTCCCTGGAAAGACCACTGCCCTGAGCTACAGTCTGGCATTACCTTTTGTTTTCCTTCCATGCTGGGGATCAAACCCAAGACCTTCTTCATGCTGAGAAGTGCATGGGGTTAAATCTTCTTAAAAATACATATATATATGCCTAGTTCCTACTCCCAGAAACTTTTACATAATTGGTTCATAAAGCTGCTTGGGCATCTACATTTGAAAACTCTGCAGGTGACTCAAGTACAATAAAGCTGGAAAGCCACTGCTTTTAGTTCCCAGACAGCTCTTTGGCTGGTGAGGAGGCAGGGGTCTTTTGACATTAGGCTCCTGAAGATCCTGCTATTTTCCAACCTGAATCCCCGGTCTCTGGAAAGCAATATTCTCACACCTCACAGAGATCTTGAACCTTGACACAAACAGCATAGAATCTTTCTGCTTTTGTGAGCTATATGTTCCCATATAGCACAATTCTCCCAGGCTTTCGACAAGTGCAAATGATAATTTAGCATTGAGAATTCTACATGTAAGATCTGGGGCAAACTTGTAACCCCTTCTTCCACTCTGGCCTCAGGCTGGTCTAGAAGGAGCGGAAAAGATATCTTAAGGCTAGTGATCATTCTGGGTTGATGGGGACCCAGAGTCTCAGCTCCAGGCTGACTCAAATGCACACAAGTTCTGATTCTCAATAGTAGGCATGCTCACATTGATGTTGTTTTAGAGAAATCTCGATATCCTAGAATGTCTAGGGTTGGTGCTGGGAGAGCTAGGGGACAGTATTAGATGTCAAGGATCACTTGGGTACAAACTCAAACATTGATTATATTAAGCTTTGAATTATTGATAGTAAAATCTGCAAAGAACCAACTCAACAGCAGCAGTCTGACTTCTCCTGACTTTTTTTTTTTTTACTTCCTAGTATGTTGGGTTTGCCAGCATCTCTCACCTTGCTTTAGACCTGGCAGGATGTGGAAGAAGATCCCAAAGCTGTTGTTGGGTAAGGATGGAGTGCTTAGAGTTAGCTCCTTAAGACATTAGCCTTTCCATTTTTGTGCCATTCCCTAGACATTTGCTGGGTACCACCTTGTCTCTGCCTTAACCCTTACCTGCCTGGGGGGAAAGTGCACTGGGTGGAGAGGAGATGTTAGGTGAAGGAAATAAAATCCTGGAGCACTAGTCAGGAATGTCCTGAGTGCCTCTGCAGACCCCCCCCACACACACACACACTCATACACATACCTGCACCTGAAGATCCTAAGAAACACCACTGGAGGGAAGGTGCTGCAGGTGGGCTCCTTGCAAAGAGCCTTCTTTACCTTGCCAAGTCCTGACTAAACTCCTCTTTCACCCCCACTACACCCCCACCTCCGCTCCAGAGCCCGAGGTGCCCTTGGTCTTTCTGGGCCTGCCAAGACAACGTGGCTAAGTGATTTGCTCTGCAGGGAGGTAAGAAGAGTCCTCTTTTCTTCTGTCTCCTCTCCTTTGCCCCCACACCACCCGATTCTCCGCGAGGGTTTTGCTCCCAGGCAGATTACTTTATGACAGGGTGTGATAAGTGGTGATTTTGTTCTTCTTTTGATGGCAGAATTGCTTTGTAAACAGAAGCACAAACTCTTTGCGATAGTGGTTCCGCACCAGTGCGCGGCGGCAGCCTTGGCACGGCCGCGGAGTCAGCCACTGCACCTGTCGCCCAGGGCCGAGAGGGCCGGGAGGGAGGCCGGGCATAGAAAGGGCTGCATAGACCAGCGACAAGCTCTTCCGGCCTGCAGGGCATTCCCAGCCTCTGGGCCTTCTACCCTTGGGTTGCACACCTAGGGCCTTCTGCACCCGCTATCTCTCCTCTAGCACCCGGGAGTTTCAAGGTAGAACAACGCCTTTGCGCACCTTCTTCCGGGGCACCTTAGCAAAATGTTTACCTTCTTTTGCCTGTAGTTACTTGGTAATCATATTTTATCTTATTCCTATGGGAGAGTCTAGAAGGCCGTAGGGCCCTGGAGACCTGGCTTTCAGTTGGAGGCCTCAGGTGCAATGCCAAAATGCCACTCAACTCACCTTTTCTTTTCAGTTTGTCTTCTTAGCTCCGACCCCGAAGACCAATTTACTAGAGAGAGGGCTAACAAAACCCAAAGTTGAGCTGAACTTTCTCTAGCCTAAAGGCAGCGGAGGAAGATAAACCACTGCTGGGGAATAGAGCAATGCAGAGGATCTGCCCCGGGATCCTGGGCCCTCAAAGGAGAAAGCACACCAGAGGCCACCACAGCAGTGACTTCTTCGGGGTCCAGACTTGGATCTAGATTCCCAAGTGCTTTCAAAGAACTTCCGGCGGGAGCGCTGGGAGTCCCGCGCTAGGTAGCCAAAGAGGAATGAGGAGTTCTGGGGGCTCCTGGGTGGAGGAACATGAGACTCAGGGTGCAACTTTAAGAGCGTTTTGGTCTGGAGGGGGGACTCTGGGAAGGGAATGGATCTACTGTGCATCCCGCAGAGTCCGAGCTGATCTCTCCCGGAACAGGAGTTGCCTGTCACCGATCACCCTTCCTTTTACAGCAGCTTGGAGAACCGCACCAAGAATTTGTGATGGATGCTGAATCCCAGGCCCTGTTGGCTGCGCAGCCTTCTTAATGGAAGCAGCTTCGAAACTGGCATAGAATAATTGCTGCCCTTTCCAACTACCCTTGGGGGCGGGGGTGAGGAGGGTGGGGGAGGCCTAAGACTACTAGTCTTCCAGAAGGGTCACCAAGGCCAAATTGCGCCTGGGGTCGGCTGAGATACCGGGCTCTGCTGGTTCTCTAGGAGGGCTTTTCCAAGCCTGGGTGCGGGCGCTCAGGCCCCGGCGGTGGTCCAGCCCATCTAGCACTGGGGTATCTTTGAGGCGATAAGAAGGAGCTGGATCGAGGTGGATCAAGGTATAGAAAAGTTGTGACAGGAAGCCAGGGGTTAGAGGAAATGGAAGTCTGGATAGAACAGGGTTTGAGGAGTGATTGGGGGGGGGGGCGTTGTCCTAGACCAGCATCCCAGCCTAGGTAGGTTTGAGGAAAGGAGAATGAAACTGACATCATCTTGAGTGGAGCCGGTCTTGGGTGCTATAAATTCAAGGGGTGTGTCTGGGGTGGTGGGAATGGATCCTCCTTGACAAGCTCAGTAGCCTCTAGAATGCTGCTCACTAGCAGGCAGGTGACTGGCTAAGGGATTTTGCCCACGTTCACTTCCGGGATTCTCATCAACTACCCACTTTACAAATGAGGAAACTGAGGTTCAGACAAGTTAAGTAACTTGCTCAGGAACACACAGCCAGCAAATACAGAAGAGGATTAGGTGTGGAGTCCGGAAGTTTTACTCCCAAACTCAATTCCAGCTTCTTTTTCTTTTCCCTTCTCCCTCCAGAATCTGAACAAGTTTCCCTGGGCTACCCTTCCGAAGGCCCAGGCCCCTTGACATACAACTCCCCTGCCTTCTCTGAGTTGCAGTTGACTTGGCTGGCCTCTTCCGGCAAGCGTCACCTTGCCCTCCAACAAAAAATACCCTGGGTGGAGATGGCGCTCCTTGTGCCCCACCCGGCCCTGGCACACGCAGGTTTGCCCTTCCTTACCCACTCTTGGGTGAGGAATGGTTCCATTTATGGTCCTGAGAGACGGAGCTGGCAGGGTCTAAAACTATTCCTCACTAATAAGCTAGCACAGCGCCCCCGGTGGGAACCACAGGGCGCTGCAGGCATTCCCTCCACTTGCGCCTTGGACTCTCAAAAAACTAGGTTTCACCACTCTTATTTCAACAGCCGTCAAGGTGCCGGGAAGGTTCAGTGCAGATATTCATGAATTTAAAACACCATTTGACTAGTAATTCTTGCTAAAACAAAAGAAAGGAAAAACAAACCCAAAACTCCACCTACAAACAAACCTCAAACTTGTTGAGCAAGGTTTTAAGAACGGGTCCAAGAAAGTTTCCAATCAAGTAGAAAATCGGCACTGAGATCAAAGTCCGGCAGATTTAAGGACGATTAAAATGCTGAAGGGACTCCAAGGAAAGACGCCGCCACCCGCCCCATGAGATTCAGGCAGGGTGCGCCGTACGGGCAAGCCCCCCACACCCTAGGGGTGAAAGGAGGGGTTGGGGTGCACGTCTTCTCGACGGTGCAGTTCGTAGTTGACCTTTTACACGTATTTGCTTACATGTCAGAGAAATTATTTTAAACCAGTTCTTTGTTCCTCTCAAAGCCCAGGGAGGATGGGTCTGTCTCAGGTGCTCCAGGCCCGAGATCCGGACAACTCAAGATGTCGTGGCCCCGGGGGAAAAGGGGCTGCCGCAGTCACTGTGGGAGCAGCCCTACTTTCCCCAGGAACCTTCTTGCTTCGCTCCCAGCCAGGTGCGATCGCTGAGGGAGATGAGCTTCTTGGGAGACCTAAATCCTGCGGCTTCTTTTAAACTCCCCTCTAATTAGAAGCAGCCATGAAGTCACGAGTGATTTTATCTGTCATGGGAAAGCAAACCCCAACCCCAACTTCAGCTGCCCATCCCAGAGCCACCAATGCCCCACCGCCCCTTTGAAAAGTATTTAATGAGAAAGATAAAGAGCCAGAGGGACGTGGGGGAGGGGGCGGGACCCGCGAACTTGGGTGGGTTGGTGGGCTTTACACTTGGGTTAGATAAACATGGGTTAGCATGTGTGAGTCTATAAGTTCTCTCTCTCTCTCTCTCTCTCTCTCTCTCTCTCTCTCTCTCTCTCTCTCTCTCTCTCTGGAGGAGACTAAATCCAAGGGACAGAAATGAAACAGAATCGCGAACGTCTTTACCTATTGAGAAACACTTGATGTGGAATACACCCTGCAGGCCGCCCTGGGGGTGGCAGTCAGATCCGTTAAGGCGGGCAGTGCCCTGAACCTCATGGAGGGGGATAGGGGTGGGGAGGCGAAGGCGAGGACCCAGTCCCACCGCATCCAGGTGCACCCAGCCTCGGCATCCTCCCACTTCTCCCGGTCTTGCCCATCCCCCGACCCATCCCCCCACTTCTAACCCAAAAGTTCCGGGGGCGAAGAAGCCAAGGGATGAGTTTGCAGGCGTTCCCTCTACACGAGTGCTCAAACACACGCTCACACCCCAGTGCGGCTCAGCAACCCTCTGTAGCCAGTCCCGGGCTTCGGTTCCTCGGCCAGGGACTGACCGGGAAAGCGGGTTAGGGCTGTTGGAAAAGCTGGAGCAGATGGTGAGATTGCTGTGGCTATAAATCCATCACTTCCCAGGTCAGCTCCGAGAGGTGCTGGGACTGGGGCTGGCGGAGTGAATTCCTGGGCCAGCGCGCATGCGTCGGCAGGTAGCAACCCAGCTCTTTATGACCAGGTGAGATGTTGGTGAGCAGGTAAAAAAAAAAAGGAGGATTTGCCTAAGCGATTCCAGGGAGCGGGCCCAGCCGAGCCCTCCAGCCCATGCCCGGCGGGAACCCGTCGCCAGAAGCGCCGAGCCGCGATGTCGATACTTGCCAAAATGGGGGACTGGCAGGTACGGGGGTTTGCCTTGGCTGGGGCTGAGGTGGGCGGGGGTGGAGCAGAGGAGGGGGCCTGGAGCTGGGAGGCGGAGAGGAAGCGCCGTGGCCCAGGGCAGGGGAGTCGTAGGTGAGGCACGCCTGGCAGCGCCCTAGAGAGCTCCCTGGAGAGAGAGGAGAGGAAAAAGGAGCGCAGGCGACAGCCTCGGCGCTGGGAGCAAAGCTCGCTGCCCTGGGGCTCTGCGGGGAGAGAAGTCAGCGCACGCTCCACAGGTGGCCCCTGGGGTCACTTGTGGTTTGAGCTCCAGCCATTTTCCCACCCCCACCCCAATAGAAACTTAGGAGGATGACTAATTAAGAAGTGGGGAGGACGCAGGGCTGGGGGTGTGGGTTCCCTGCTTGCGGCGTCTCCAGCCTCGCCTTAGACCCAGGGCTGTGCACTCTGGTGGGGTTCTGGTGCACCTGTCTCACTTGATATCCCCAGCTTTGGGGACCTAAGGTGTGGGCTAAATGAAAAGGGGTCGGGGTGGCTGGGTCGTGCAAGGGAGTAAGCTCCTTTGAGACTTAGAAGAGTTTGTCCAAAGTTTAAGTTATTCTCTCAGTCGGCTTCCAAAATTGGGATTTGTCTCCTCTTGGGGGTATAGATTGTGGGTGATCTCGAATTTGTGGAACTAGTGCCTTCCAACGGTGACCCTACTAGGCCAGGGGCACCCCAAGGCGGAGTAGGCGACAAGTCCTGCCTTTCCAGAGTCTCGGACCCCAGACCCCGACCTTGAAGCTGCAGTCCAACTCTCTTCTGTGAAAGGGAGTTGGGCGGGGAGACAAGGGCGGCTTTAGCCAGGTTGAAGTAGCACGCCGCCTCTCCCGCCCGAGTCGGAGATTTCATAATCCGAACCGCGGGGCCCTGTTTTCGCCCCAGCCAACTGAGGCCTGGTTAGGGCGAGATTCTCTAAGCCACAAGCCTGAGGGGCAAGTCAACCTAAGTCTTCGGCCTTCCCAAAGAAAACCGGAAAAGTGGAGACCCTCCCCCTCCTAGGGCAAGGTTTTAGAGATTGGATTATTTTTTCTCTTATTTTTGCTTCAAATTTGTCATTAAAGTCCTGAGATCTGTCATCTTCACTACCTTCCCTGGAGTTGAAGAAAGAATGGTGCTTTTGCAGGTTCTTCTTTGTATTGTTAGTTTAATTTACTGAGTGAATACCTACATACCCCCTAAACAGTACTAAATGCTATTCCCCAGTCTGACTTTGTGGTTTAAGGATGAAAGATTCACACCAAACAGAAACCCTAGAACCCAGTTCTTTCTCTTCCTGCTCCTGGGGCTCAAGGCCCCTTCTTAACACTCTTTCTGGGGGCCGAGGGTTGGAGGAGTGTTCTTTATCACTAAGTCCTGAAGAACTCTGAAAGGGAGGAGAAGGCGCCCACTGCCCAGGGTTGGTTTGTCTAGGCCTCCAGTGAGACTTTCTAAGGTTTGGAAGCCCAAGATTGCTAAGGAAGGTGGAAGGGGACAGGAGGGCACCCAGGGCCTACTCCTGAGAGCTCATATCTGAAGATGAGAGCATGTAGCTTTCAGTTTCAAGAGCCCAGATTTCCTCCATGCTTGGCCACTTCAGCACAGACTCTTGGGTCTTGCTGGATGTTGATAAACAGAGAACATAAGGTCACTCTGGCCCCTGTGTCCCTTTGTTGCTCTAGGTGTCTCTGTCTCTATGTAGTTCATACCCCCAGGTCAGGCCTAGATTCCCTAGCACTAACTTCATGGTTGCTGCTGCTGTCCAAGGGAACCCAGGGTCCCTGCCCAGCGGGGGCACTGACTGCCATTAAATGAGTTGTGGTAATGAAGCTCAGGCAAGCGTGGCTCGCCTGGCTCCGGGGGCTACTCGAATGCTCTCTCGGCCTTTCATCAGCGCCCACACTGCGGGTGGCGGCACAGAGCTGGCAGGCCCCAATCTGCACGTCAATGGCGCCCTTGGCGGGAATACAACAGTTTAGTAGCCCACGTTGGGTGAGGAGCCAAAAAAAATCTGCGGGGCACCAGGTGGTGGGGACAGGGGAGGGGGTGGTAGAAGGTTGGAAAGGACATAAACCCTTAAACGCTTTCCCCAGCCCACAAACTGAAAGGAAAGAAAACGAAACTGAAGAATTCCCTTAAGCACCCTGGCAGTCCACGGGGTCTAAAATCCGTGGCTCCCAGGCCTAGGATCTGGCCTACAGGTCACGGCGCACCGCACCGGGCTGTGGCTGCCGCTGGAAAAGTCGCCGTGCTGGACCCTAGGCCTTGGGGCAGACCTGCGGGTCTTGCTTGGAAGCTGACCATTTTCCTGGCAGAGGGGGTGTCAAGCTTCTAGACTCATCAGCCAGCACCGCTTAAATGTAGAAAGGCAGCTATAGGGCGTAGCCAGGATCTCTGGGCAGCCTAGCTTTACCTGTAGCGTTGGGTGGAAGGGGGCTCTAGCTCTGCTAGGGTCTGGGAAGAGTTGGCCTTTTTCAGCAGTGAGTGGGGGTGGAGTGAGACTCTTCCTCTCTCTCTCTTGCCTTTCCTCCACCTGTTAGGGAATGCTTGAATTTGTTGCAGCCTCCACCCCTGGGTGGGATTCTCTGTGGAAATCGTGGATGCCTAGAGATTCTTGAAAAATAGAACCAAATGAATCACAGGTCTCTGAGGTGAGACCTGGTGTTGAGAGAAGTTTGTCACATTTAACACGAGAAAGACAGATGAAAACATTTTTAGAGGATTAGTGGAGAAGTTGAGCTACAGAAATTACTCTGTTTAAAACTATCACATATTCTTTAAAAAAAAATCTCACTTTAAAGAAAACTGCTGAAACAGGAAGGGGGAAAAGTCATGGTGGTGTGAGTAAGACCCTGTATGGAGCTGGAGGGCCTGGAGTGGTCAGCCTGGAAAAGGGAGTGGTTCCCCGCCTTCAGGTTCCTCCTCAGCCGGACACTGCGCCACCAGCGCTCCAGCGTTAGTGACATCAAATCATAAAGGAACTCTTACTTCTTTAATTAAAAAGAGGAATCTTGGGAAAAGTGCAGATTAATACTGAGAAGAGTTGGTTGCTATGATTTATTTAGATGCACGTATGACATGGCATGGAGATTCGCAGGCGCTCCTGGGTCTGGGTTTCGGCTCATCCCAGAAGTGGCTGTATCTCACGAGGACTTCGGCATTCCCGGCCACTTCGTACCTGGGAAACCTTACAGCCCAAACGCCAAGCTGAATTGTCAGTCGGCCCCAGCTTCTTATAAACCGGAGGAAAATCACTTAACCCAGGGAGCTGTCGAGTAACCTCTTCAGGGTACAACTTTTATTTTACACGCAGCAATTAAGAGATCGCAAGCCCCAGCCGAGCAACCGGAGCCGCTTGGCAGAATCTCCAACCTAGGGGAAAGCTAATAAAACTCCCTAGGCGCTGCGTCCCGAGGGGTAGCAGCTACCCGGAGCGGACACGATCTTCTGTTGGGCAAAAATCCTGGAGTGACTGCTCTGGTCCTGGTTTGGTGGTTACATTTCATTGCGAAAGGGATAATGATTTCTAATAAAATCGGACAGGGCAGAAAGGGCCGATGGATAGAGGCGGCCTCAGCAGTAGCGTGGGGTACTGAAGTCAGTCGATCCCCGGTCGCGGCCGCTGGGACTCTGAATAATACCGAGCTTTAGAGAAGGCGTCTTTGGCCGGCAGGACCGGAAGAGAGAGGAAGAGGAGGGGATGAATTTGGGCCGCTGGAGTAAGGGAGCGAAGCGGAGCTCCGGGAAGATGTCCTAGGCTAGCTGGCAGGCTGGCGGGCAGGCGTGCGCTCTGGGAGCAAGTTCGTGGCTTGAAAAGGCCTTTATACCTGGATCTGAGCGGCCGGCGGCAGATTGTGGAACTGGCGAGCAATTGGACTATTGTTGATATGCTAATGAGGCGATTAGGCTGTTGCTGAAGAGCTGGAAAAGGGAAAAGTTTCTACCATTAGAGGGAGATATCCGAGCGCACACGGGAGCTCTTACCCTTCTCTCCTCCCTCCTCGCCCTCCTCCTCCTCCTCCTCCTCCTCCTCCTCCTCCTCCTCCTCCTCCTCCTCCCTCTCCTCCTCCTCCTCCTCCCTCTCCTCCTCCTCCTCCTCCCTCTCCTCCCCCACCTCCTCCCTGCTCTCCTCCTCTGCTCACCGCCGGCAGCCGGCACTTTGCGCTAACCCAGAAGAGTAGATCGACTTGGGTGAGAGGCGCAGAGGGGCAAATCCGATCCCGCCAACCCATGAAAATGCTTTGGAAACTGACGGATAATATCAAGTACGAAGACTGCGAGGTAAGCGCGGCGCCGGCTTAGTCATCCTTGCGGCCACAGGCTGGGAAGCCGACCCTCCCTCTTCTCCTCCTCTCCCTGATGCCAGCTGCGAGATGCGGGTGGGACAAACTTTCACCAGCACAACCCCCGCCCCTTGGATTCGCCTGGAGATCGCGGGGAGAAGAGAGAGAGAGAGGACCTGGATGCTCCATTTTGCGTCTCTTTTTCCAAGCCCGTGCCCCCCCCCCACTCTTTTTTTTTTCCTCCTGATCACTTTTGGATGCGCCTGAGAATGGGAGCCACTGGGCACGTGCCTGTGCACTCCACGTGCTCCTATGCAAGATTCTGGGGGCCCAAGTTAAGGATGAAAAACAAGAACGCACGTTCCCCTTTCTACCTCCTCTCTGACGGTTCACATTCCTTCTCTCCATCATTCATTCTTTTCTTCCTTCTTTTCCTTTCATATGAAAGAAATTCTCTTGTATTAGAGAGGGACCCGCACACTTCGCTCTGACCAGAGCTGCACCTCCCTCTAAGCGGTTTCAGCGGGGGAGCCCTCATCCAAGCACTGGGCTTATTTCTGAGTCTCCGCGTTCCAAGAAGTTCCAGCAGCTTTCCCGGCTGAGCAATGGGGGTGGACACACCCCGTGGTGGTGGTGGTGGTGGTGGTGGTGGCTGGGTGCGGATACTCTTCCGGCATTCTGGGTCCGGGAGAACTGGACCCTTACACCCGCTGGTGAAGCCGACCGCCTTCGGTACCCCCGAGTGCACACAGCCCATAGAGCGCGACCCTTTGGAACTCACTTTAAAGCCGAGGGCCCCAGAGAGCAGCTTTTGGGCCGGCCTGCGAGGCCGGGGAAGAGAACCAGACGCCTGCGGGAGGGGGCCTCAACCTCCCTTTTACAAGCACCACTGAAAAGAGCTGAGGAGTCCTGGGGAGACAATGGGGGGTGGGGGACCCGTGACTCTCTAAATTTATAGGTAGCAGCCTTGACTTTTGCTGTTCCTCCCCCCTCCTTTCTTTTCTTTTTGGCTTTTGGAGCTGGGAATTTCGGCAGAAGCGTCTGGCCAGCCGGCGCAGCCGCAGGAGTCTTTACTAGAAATCGCTAAGTGCGTTTATGTGAAGGAAGTGTCACCCGCTCCCTCCTCCCTTTCCTTTCTGAATACTATTTTACATCTTTCTCTACTCGCCCCCCCCCCTCCCGCATGCCTCCCCACCCCCAACCCGGAGGATGGGGCACCCGGTGGCATCCGACCGCTCTCCGGCATCTATCTCTTCGGGGGTTCCTGCCGCGCACCAGGAGGGGCGCAGGGACCCCACCGAGCACTAGCCGCTTTGTTTTCGAGGCTCTGGAGGCCCTTTACCGGCAGCTCAGGATGTCACTGCGCTGCTTTAGACAGTTCATTTCTTAGGGACCGGAGCTTTGGTCCCAGCCCGGAACTTTTTTACTTTTAAGGAGGCGCCCTGGGCGGGCATGCTCGGAACCTGGGCATGGCTCTACAGGCCAAAGGAATTGGGAGGGGGAGGAAGGGAGATGCACTTGAAGCCCTAGAGAGAGTTTTGGGGGTGCGTGAGAGTGTGGGAGAAATGACAAGAAAGGAGAGGGATTGGAGGAAGAAGTCCTGGCTGTTTCCACAACTTCGGCGGCGGCTGGCGGGCCAGCGCGGAAGCGGGGATTTGGGCTTTCTGAGCCGGCTTCGGGCTGTCGGATTTTGGCCGGGCGCTGCCGGAACACGCTGGAGGCGAGGTGCCGCTTGTTCCGACTACCAGGCGGGCTAACTGGCAGCGGCGGCGCGCGGGCAGAGCTAGCCCTGTCATCTAGGGGGTGTCAGGCGGGAGTGGCCCAGCCAGTCGGACGGGTTTGTGTCGGGAGTCGGGAGCCCTTGCCGGCGGCGCCCGGGCTGGGCCGCTTCGCGTCTGTGCGCGCCCAGGGCCTCGTCCTGGAACCCGGTTTCGGAACCGGGTCCTGGGAAGAGCCGAGATCCGAGCAGACGCCGCCGCCGAGGGCACGGCCCGGGTGGTCCGGGGAAGGAAAAGCGCGAGACCAGGCGGAGTACCGAGGCCGGGAAGCCGGCGGGCTGGTCCCAGGCAAGACCCTGGGCCATGGAGGAGCCGCGCGGCGGCGGGCAGCCGAGTCGCGAGCCCCAGGCCCGGCTGCCGAGCCGAGAAGCCCGCGGCCGGAGAGCTCCGGGAAGCATCTCTCCGGCGGAGAGCGCGCCGGGCAGCCGCACGCGGGTCCCGGGAGCTGCAGCCAGCTCCGCGCGACCCCCGCAGCACCCCGAGGTCTGCCCCAGCCTTTTAGGTCTGATTGTCCTCCCCGGCTTCCTCTCCCCTCCCCCTCCCCCGCCGGCTCCCCCCGGCGCAGCTTCAGCTCAGCCCCCTCCTCCCCCCTCCATCCCTCGCTTCCTCCTCCCGGGCGCTCCCTCCTCCCTCCCTTCTCCTCCCTCTCTGCACTCCGCGCTCCTCTCCACTCGCCCACACTTTCTTTCTCACACACACATGCAGACACATTCTCCCTCTCTGCGCACTCGCCCCTCGTCTGCCCGTCTTCCCTCTTTCTCTTTCACTTTTGCATGCCCTGCAACCTTTTAAAATGTTGCCCCTTCGCTGTGATTCGCCAGACGCCGCGCTGCGGCCCCCCGCGCGCTCGCCCGCTCCCTCTGTCGCCCGCTTTTTGTCTCTCGCGCTCCCTCTCCCCACCGCGGATTTGCTACACTGAGACTCCCGTCAATGACTGCATTGAGGGCCGGCTCCGCCGCGAGTTGCCTCTCCGCTTCACGCTCGATTTCCAGGCATTCTTCCCTTATTAAGTATTCGTGTAATATTAATAGTCATGAATATCTGCTATTAGGAGTCTCCGGGAACGCTGGCCAGCGCGGTTATTAGAAGCTCCAGCGAAGCCGCGGCTAAGAAAAGGGGGAGACACGGATTAAGGAACACACGCACACACGCGCGCACACACACTTTTTTCCTTTTTTCTTTTTCTTTTTTTTGGAGGGTGGGGGTTCTTTTTCTTTTTCTTATTTTTTTCTCGCAAGAACTTTGAATCCCAACTGATCACGGCGGGATAGAGATCGTGGGTTCGACCAGCTGAAGGCGCAGCACGAATCGGTGGTACAAGTTCGGATGGATCCGCGCGGGGGCCCGGCGCTCGTGGGAGCGTCCGCGCGGTAACCAGAGTCCTGGGTGGCGCGGAGCTCTGGGCGCCTTTTGTGTGGGGCGTACGTGGGGCAGCCGGCGCTCCGGCACTCCGGGCGCGCTTGCTTTTTTTTTTTCTGCTTTTTTTTTTGTTGTTGTTGTTGTTGTTGTTATTGTTTTTTTCACCCTGACTCGTTACCCCAGACTCTTCGCAGATGTTAGTTCACAGTTTTTCAGCTATGGTGAGTCCCACCCCCCACCCCCACCCCATCCCTGTTTCCTTAGGAATTCTCTTCTGAAAACCCGTTGCTGCCGGGAATTCTGCTCCAAATCGGGGGCTTTTCCAGACCCAGTTCCTAGAAGACACCGTCTGCCTTTTGCGTTCCTATTCCCCTGTCTTTCTTTCTCTCACCCTTTTCCATCCCTACATCCTGGGCCGCGCCACCACCCTGGTCTCCGCTCAACTCTTGGTGTTGGCAGACCCACCCCTAGCGGCTTCATCCCCAGGCCACTTTCTCGCTTTACCTAGTGGCTTCATCCCCCCGGCCACTTTCTCGCTTTACGTGTTTCAGGATGCTCACCACATTCGATGCTCAACCCATTTGCGGGGGGGGTCCGCCTCTGTGTGCACCTCTCCCTCTTCAAAAGAACCCAGTAAGACAGAATCTTCTTTAAACCCCTGGCTAGGCGTCCCCCACTCCTCATTCATATCATGAAAGGACCCTGTCGTGTAAAACCCTCCTAACTAAGGGAGCAGAAAAAGACAGACCCTCTACCCCGCAGTTAAAACCCTTAAGCTGGTAATTTAAATGTGTGCTTTCTTACGGCTCCGGTGCAAAACATGTTTCTATTTAAATAGACATGAAACGGTAATAGTCTTTGAAGGTTTATGATTTTTCCCCTTCCAAATTATTGGAAAAGAGTAAACAACACCGCAGCGTCAGACAGGTTCAAATCCGGGAAAAGCAAAGGCCGTTTTGTTCTGCTGTTACTTAGTAGTAGTTTTAATTTTGTTTAAAGGAGGTTTGGTGCTGTAATGTAAAGCGTTGTACAAGAAGGTGCCTTTTTATGTCTTCTTCCCTGGGTGTACACAATCTGATTTCCTTAGGTTGTTGGAAGGGCCTGCTGTTTACTTCTGGGGTATTCTCCAGTGTGAATAACGTAGAGTGATAGCCCCCCCCCTCCCCCAGGGCTTGCAGAAGGGCCGGGGCTCCTTTCCACCCTGGCTTACGAGTAGATTTAGTGGGAACAGCTGTAACTGACGCCTCATTTCTTGTTCTTTCCTCCCGTGTTCTTCCAGGACCGTCACGACGGCACCAGCAACGGGACTTCACGGTTGCCCCAGCTGGGCACTGTAGGTCAATCTCCCTACACCAGCGCCCCGCCGCTGTCCCACACCCCCAATGCTGACTTCCAGCCCCCTTACTTTCCCCCGCCCTACCAGCCTATCTACCCCCAGTCACAAGATCCTTACTCCCACGTCAACGACCCCTACAGCCTGAATCCCCTGCACGCCCAGCCGCAGCCGCAGCACCCGGGCTGGCCCGGCCAGAGGCAGAGCCAGGAGTCTGGGCTCCTGCACACGCACCGGGGGCTGCCGCACCAGCTGTCTGGCCTGGATCCTCGCAGGGACTACCGGCGGCACGAGGACCTCCTGCACGGCCCACACGGGCTCGGCTCCGGGCTCGGAGACCTCCCGATTCATTCCTTACCTCACGCCATCGAGGACGTCCCGGTAAGAGGCCGTGCGGGCCGCCTTAAGAACGCAGCCCTGGGCTCACCTGCCTTCCGGGAGAGTTCTCACAGCCAGGGCCGCAGGGCCAGGATTTCCCTCTAGGATAGTTGGGGTTAAGGGTGCGGACCCTCTTAAACAACTGAACTAGGAAATTAAAAAGTAATTGAGAACAATGCTTCCCGGAGCTTGCTCCACAAGGCCTGGGTTGCTACTTCCCACGGATTCAGAAATAAATCAGGCGATTGTCACGTTCACCGTAGCTTCTCTCCATGACAGTAAACAGTGTGAATCGCGGGAGGATCTAATTCCACGGATGAATCTGGCCCGCAGATTTCTCCCAGTCTTGGGAAAGATGTTAAATTTAACCCAGAGAGCTCCTCAGATGCGCTCACAATGTAAAAACAATGTGCGAGAGACACACGATGGTTACTGAACCAGGTTTTATAAGCACTAGTGAAGTTATTATGCCTACCCTATCCTGATCAAAGAAAACTAAGTGACAAATCCAAGCACTGGGACATTAAAATGGAGCTTTCTTCTCTTCCTAGGGGTGCTAAGTGGTAACCTCATAAATCATTAGCTAGGTTCCCAAGGCCTATCAGAACCTGCTACACTGCATATTAAATTAAATGTTTGGAGACTATTGGGCATTGCGTTGAGTTCTAATTCAGTTATCAATAGATGCAGTTTAAAAATGATTTCTAAATAAGCGCGGCATTAGCACATGTGCTACTTACAATGCAAACCCGGCTATTGATAATTTGAAAATACTTTCTAAAATTGAATTTAAACCAGCATCTCAGCTTCAGTTCTATAAATTTATGGTTTCCTCACAATCTTCCTGAAATGGAATTAGAGAAAGCCAATAATTTTATTAAAGCTGTAAAGGCTTCTGTTAAAGCTGCTTTTCTTTGGAAAGGAAATGTATCTGGATGTGATTTTTGCTAAAATGCTATTCCAAATTACTGCATCAAATACAGCAGCAGTATGTCTGCTGACAGTTTAATGATTACTGCATTAGATTGTAAGGATAATGGTCACATGAACTTACCTGCTGGCTCGATGGATTTAAAACATTATTGAAGTTCTATAGGAAAATAGAAAATTTATTACCCTTCTCATTTACTCAGTTAATCACTAAAATTTGTTGGCTATGCTTAACAGCCTTGCATGGAAAGCAGAAAAGGTGGGCACCTGATCCTATATGTAAGGCTTAGTAAGCATTGTGTGTGTTCATATTTACATGTTTTAGAAACCGATATTTAGTGTATCTGGGGAGAGGGAGAAGTAAAATAAAAGAGGCAATGGTTTACAAAAGTAATTTTGAAAAAAAAAATCCTAGAAATTATAATTTTAGTTCCCTTCTCCTGAGAGTTTCTGAATCATTTTCTTTGCCTGTTCTTTGGAAATATTTGAATTGCAAAATTATGTTGTAAGCTTTTGGAACTTCTGTGCATTGGAACTGCTCTCCTTTTGCAAAAATGTCAGGTAGCCAGTGGGAATTCTCAGTACCTGTTCGGTCACTCTTTGTGGTGAAATTGGTCAGTAGGTAAAATTAACCAAATAATCACATAAAAGCAAGGAAAGCCAGTAGTTGCTCTTCCCTCCCCCTCCCCCATCTTTCAAGGAAAAAAAATTGTTTCAAAGGAATTTGGGTCAGGAAAAGGGTTGTTTTCCATTTTCTCACTGCTACAACAGTTAACTTTTAATAGGAATGACTGCTAAATATTTAAGAAAATCAAGTCGATGGTGAAAATTATTTAATCATTAATACCTCAGTGGGGTTTTAAACTTAACAGTCTTCTCTGTATGGACAAGGTCTAGCTAGAAATAACACAAATAAAAGTATTATGCCACACTACATTTACTTTATGGGTTTAGGGTGCATGCATAAAGGGATCATATTTCCCCATATAGTTAAAACACAAGAACTGCAGCAGTAGTCATTTCTGAACATTTCTCAATTTAATTATACTTAAATCCAGAAGCACTTTAGGCAAGTTACAAATGAGAGCATTGAGTATAATAAAACCTGTAATAAAGCAACTTAGTACCATCCACCCGGAATCATTGCGATCAGGCACAATTAACAGGAGCATAAATCCAAGACAGAATGGAAAATGTTCAAATCAGTATTATTGTTGGACAAAGACTAGAGAAGGAAGTAATAGTTTTTTAAATGGTAATGCCTGTGCCTGGTAACGATTGCGAAATCTTCTATCTCAGCAGCCCTGGTGCTAATTTGTAAACACAGCCAGACATTATATTGCCTGTCAGTTTCTGCATTAGAAAACATGATTTCATTTTATTTTCTAATCACGTTTTTACTCTAGCGCGCGCGCGCGCACGCACATGCACACACACACACACACACGCACATACATACGCGCGCGCGCGCACACACACACACACACACACACACACACACCCATCTGTTAAAAAAAAAAAAAAAAAGGAGGGGAGGCCGCCCTACCCTGCTGCTGGACAACAGGAAAGCAGCCTGAAAGGAATTTTGTTTCTGAGCATTTCCAGATTCTCGCCTTGTCTATTGTACAGGCAGTAGTCTTTTAAAAAGATTTCTAGTTTTCCTTAAGTGAAGGTCTGTTTGCGCTTTATTGCATTACCTACAGCGTTTCCAACACTCTGCTGTTCCTCCGCCCCTGTGATTTCTATTGTGTTTCCTTGCCTTTGGCTGCAGGAACACTGGGGATCCCTGAGGTCCGAAGCTTCCAAGAGGTGCTTTAGGAAAGCTGGGTGCATTTCTAAAGGTTGAAGTGAATGTGAGAAAGGTTAGGGACTTCAAAACTTCATTTAATTTCCGGAGAAAGTTTTATTCTTCATCCCACTCTCTTCAATGTGGATTATCCGATGGGATAGGAGAAATTGGCCACGGGGCGTGCAGTGTAACCTCTTGAGTTGTAAATCTCCAAATTTCAATAGGCCAAGATGAGATGTTTATATATAAATGTCATTATTGGGGGGGGGTTCAGATGCTACACCTCCCCCCTCCCCCACCTCGAAGGGAATATTCATTTCCTTTTGTTTTGATTATACACTTACATCCATGTGCATCCTTTTGTTGCAGCATGTAGAAGACCCGGGTATTAACATCCCAGATCAAACTGTAATTAAGAAAGGTAAGCCATTTCCTTCAGCATTCCAAACATGTCCTTACAGGCAGAGTGCTATTTAAAAGAACTTGCAGAGCTGTATTTATTTTTTTTCAAATAGGATTTCCTAAAGGCTCAGAATTAGCAAATAGATAGGCAAAGAACAGTGCTTAAATAATCAGCTCTCAGGATCTTGGTAATGGCAACAGGCGAGCTTTGTTCTGATAGTGGTTTGAACATTTAATTTAGCTTCATGATATTTGGACAAACATAAAGTGTGCAAGAGTTGACCTGATTTGGAAGTGGCATTTCAATTTGGGAATTGTGTGGAGTAAAGGCCATATAGTACAAATAATTAATATTAATGAAAGGATGGATGAAAAAAAGCACTCCTTGACACAGGGAACAGACTTTCATGTTCTTTGATTTAGTTTCTTGTTAGCTGTTTGAGTTTCAGGGCTTTAAAACTTTGTGAATTAGCTTAACAAAAAAATTCAGTTTGGGGTTAAAATTAGCATCTTGAAATTGTGACTATGAGCCTTTGTGTTCAGAAAAAAAATTGTTAGAAAAGTGTGATTTGAATGGACTTATCATCTGCATCGTGTTTAGTGAGTAGAAATGAAGTTTCCTGGATTCTGTGCAGTAGCAGCTTTTTGTTGTTAGGGTGGCAATGTTACATTTCAGGATTCTAGGCATTACCAGAGGATGATGCTATATAAAACTGTTCTCATTTCTAACCCCAAACAGAATATTGTTATCGAGTTTAAAGTTTCATTTTTGCATCTGTGAAGTCTTTGTCAAGTCAAATTAGATGTGCTAGGGATAAATCTTAAGAGATGCTCTTTCCAAGTCGACATGATAATTGGCTCTTTTATTAGTAATCTCTCAAGAGTTCGTTTAACTTCTATTGTCTCTATTAGCCTCCCCAGAGCTATTAATGTCACAAGCGATCTATCCAAAACCTAGAGCCCCTAACCTCCCCATTCCGCTAGACTATCCCCATTAAAGAACGCATGAGAAGCACGGTGATAAGCCTATGTGCATATTTTATACATGTCTCCATGTGGAACTTTAAGATACAAATGCATTGTGGCAGATGCATGTGCATTACATTGGCTTTGAGAAACGGAACCCACCGCAGGACACTTTTTTTTTTTTTTTCTGGTCTTGAATTTGTTTTCTACCAATAGTAGGTCCACCAATGAAGAGCTTATGGTATGAGTTGACTGTATATCCTACCTCCCTCTCTTGAAGGACCTTAGGCAGAGAGGGGCCCTTTAGAATTTGCTCAACAAAAGGCTACATTCCAAGTGTTCAGTTGTAGGCTTGTTCTTGACTCGGGTTCAAAACTGGGCTTGGAATGATCTCGAAAACCTGAGTCTTTTTCAAAATGTAATCTAAGCGTGTGGATAAAAAGCACGGGATGTCTGCTGTGCATCACAGAATCCACTACTTCGCAGCTTGGTGCCTTAACTGAAATGCTCATTTACTGGTTGTTGGAGCCGTCTGTTTTCATAGCAATTTCTTCACGGCACTATGCCTTTGGCCCGCAAAACCCCCGAGCACACATGCCCTGCCCTCGGTTTGTAGAAGACACCGGTCCCCTGAGTCCCTGAGGCAGAGCTCCTGCCCCTAGCTGCAACCCTCTTGACTGGATGCTCGGAGCCCAAGGGGTCGCGTGCACCACCCATCTCTGGGCAGGCAGGGCCGGGGCCTTGGGAGAAATGGGGGCGTGGGAGAAAAGCTGCAGAGTCCCAGAGCTGGCCCGGCGGGGATGCTGGTCCCGGAGCCCACCCGCGCTCGCGTCTGTCTCCGTAGGCCCTGTGTCCCTGTCCAAGTCCAACAGCAACGCCGTCTCAGCCATCCCTATCAACAAGGACAACCTCTTCGGCGGCGTGGTGAACCCCAACGAAGTCTTCTGTTCAGTTCCGGGTCGCCTGTCACTCCTCAGCTCCACCTCGAAGTACAAGGTCACGGTGGCGGAAGTGCAGCGGCGCCTCTCACCGCCGGAGTGTCTCAACGCGTCGCTGCTGGGCGGAGTGCTGCGGAGGTGAGGACCGGCCCCGCCCGCCCCGCCCTGCGGCCGCGGACCCACTGCGCCTGTGCCGCGGTGGCGACGCACGCGGGCTTTGCGCTTCAACTCCCCCTCCCTTCGTGGGTTCGGAAAGGGGCGGGGAGGAGAATGCGCGACCGGGGGGCGGGGCCAGGGGCGGGCGAGTCGACGCGCCTGCGCACGCGCAAGCAACGGCGCGCGCCCCCGTGCGCAGCCGCGCGCGCTCCCTAGGGCCTCGGTCTTCCTCAGCGCGCACGCGCTGCTCTGTCCGCCGCGGGCTCAGTCCCGGCCTTGGCAGCCGTGGGGCGCCGTGCAGCCGCCTTTTCCCTAATCGCGCACACGTTGCACGCTCTGGAAAACTTCTGGGTTCCTTGCTTAGCCTTCGCACTCTGTCGGGTCTCCGACGGGAGCCGCGGTCCTCGGATAGGGATTTAATAGACAGGCTTTTAACTCAAGCAAGAGAATAGCTTCCCCTGAAGGCTGCCTGCCTCCCCCAACCTGGGTTGCTCTCCCTTCCCTCCAGAAGGCCATGCTGGGTGCCAGAAGCACTAGCTGATTTCTGGTGGTTCTGCTTTACTGTGATGTGTGCCAGGCACACGTCCCTGCCTTTTGTATAGAACTGCACTGTTTAACACATTTGGCCAAGGGATTCTCACCTCATCCCTACAGGGTACCAGATATGATGATCCCTGGGCCAGTAGATACCTGTCCTCAGAGCCTGCTGTGGCTTTCCTCCCAAGGTTCCCCCCAGTGATGGGAGTCCTGGACCTTGTGGGCCAAAGAATGTTTCTGAGTCTTCTAAATAAGGCCCACAACTTCAGTGTTTAACTTTATTCGTGTCCCTTAATGAGGCAGAGTGGGGCCCTGGTGGGTACAACCTGCCTAAATCCTGTAAGAGTGTTTCCGGGGAAAATCAACACCAGCAAATCCCTTCTCTTTTCACAGCTGCCTGGCTTTTCCTTAGTAATCTGATAGATCTTTCTCTGCTCTCTGCATTTTCCTCCCCTCTCCCCTCCCCCAATATTGGAGACTGTTTACCTAGGGGAGCATAATCTAATCCACACAATTAAAGAACCACGTGAGGAGGGAATAAAATCTGAAATTAATTAATTTGCTGTTTTATTTAAACAATTTATCTTAACCACTTTCTGATTATGGGAGTCTATTTAGACATATATTTAGAAGTGCCTCCACTGTCTGAAATCAGGGAAATTTTTGAAGGCTGATATCAGCCTTTTTGACATTTTCAGTGCTGCTGGTGACATGGCATGTAAACAGTTGGTGAAATGCGTTTCCCAACGGGGCCGAAGCCAGAACATGAAATGTGAGGGTGATGATAACTTTGGTTACTGAAAACAGCTCAATAGCAGATCTTGCAAAGTCAATTTAAAGACCCCACTGGGATTTGTGTGTTTGGAGCAACAGGGAAAATATACAGTAATCAGTTGAAGTCAAGGAACACCAACTCTAGTGATCAGAGCTGTGTGTTCGAGTGGCTGTTCTTCAGAGAGTTGGGAAATGCAAAGCTTCCAACCTGCCTCAATAGTTGCAGTGATAACTGAACACAGGGGGTGCTTTAGAGTTTAACAAGCATTTATCTCCTGTGATCTTTCTGTACTGTTCCTTCCCAGGTTCCCATCCTCTAAATGTCTCCAGGCCATGGTTTTCAGTGTTTAAGAACACATTCTAGGAAGCTTTCAAAATGACTTTAATGTGACACAGAGCAACCCAGTGTTTTCTAAATCCCCATCTCCCATATGTTTATGAAACAGGGCGAAGTCTAAAAATGGAGGAAGATCTTTAAGAGAAAAACTGGACAAAATAGGATTAAATCTGCCAGCAGGGAGACGTAAGGCTGCCAACGTCACCCTGCTGACGTCACTAGTGGAGGGTAAGCAAACCTACTTGCTCACTTAGATGGGGGCTTGCCTTCTGGGAAAAATAGGTAATATTTTGGCCAGATATTTGAGTGTGTTTTTGGGTAGTTTCATCTTTCTGTGGAATACAGCCATAGCTGGAAGTGAGCAGAATTCTTGTTTACCAAAATAAAATTAAAGAAACACAACCAAACCTTATTTACATATCCTCCAGGCTGTTCTTTCTTCTTCTCCTCTGCCACAAAATTCCCCCTCCTCAGCATAAATCTGACCTAAACAACTCACAAATTTAAGAACTGCACATTCTCCAAGTTCCTGTCTCCTTTAAAGAACTCAGCAGTAAATCACTTAAGTTATTCTGACATCTGCATTTGAGAAATGCGTGACCATTACTTCCTGAATTAATTTGGGAATCTTTGACCTGCATCCTGATTTAAGACCGTCCTGAAAGCTGAGGGTTATATGCCCTTGTAGGTTTCTGTTTTACCAGCATATGCTTCCTTATCTCTTGTTTAATTGTGCTTCTCTCCTGGAGGGTAAGAAAGTGACCACATTTAGAAATTGGATTGTTTGATACAGAAAGAAAAAAGGAAACAAGCACATGAAAAAAAAAGTTTCCTATGGCAGTTTTTAGCATGCACACCCATACAAGTTCCTCAGTCCAGAGCACCAAGCCTGCCTTGCTCTAGATTAAATGTTGCCAAAATCTATTCACATTCCTGCCTCCTCTAGATTCCTAACTTTCTGATATCAAATAGGCTTAAATTTGGGATCAAGTGTTAGAATGGACGAATAGCTTGGTTGTGCGTTTCTTTGTGTCTTACATCTCATGGTACTAGGAAAACAAAAAGACACTGATACTTTATTGCTACCAGGCAGATTTAAAACTGGCATTCATATTTCAAGGAGGAATTTTATTTTATTTGCATGTTGTATTTGAGGTGAGATATTGCAGTTGAATCCAAGTTCTTTGTAATTTACTAAAAAAAATAAATAAATAAACCCATCTGAAACAATGTTTTTTGAGGAAGAATTCTATGATTTCCATGTGTTAAAAGGTGTCGAAGATGATGGTCACATAACTGTTTTTTTAAAAAAGCTCAGCAATTGTTTGGGGCCAGAAATTCAACTACAGCAACGTTATATTCAAATAATTATACTATGGAGAGAACCCGCGCTTCATATCCACCCCCCACAAAAAAATTATACGCCATGAAAATGGTGGTGAGGGCTGAGGGTGGAGCTTGAGAGCTGGTCGGGGTCTGGGGGTTGAGTACTGTAGCAGAGAGGCAGTTTCTGGAGAACTGTTATTGTTTGTGATCCGCTCCATTTTATGGAAACAAGCTCTGTGGAGAGGGCTTTGATGCTCTAATTGGCGCATGCGTTCTTCCGGAGCTGGAGCTAATGGCAGGAAGCCCTGCAGTAAAAACCAACTGGTTCAGGAAATTAAAACCAAAGATTCGAAAATCAACAACACAGACAGACTCAGTGGAGTGACCCTCAAATCCTCTTGGTTAATCGGTTTGGATGAACAGATAATTATATGTGATCAAGTTAAAATGTAAACTCTCGGTTGTTTCCTTACTGAAAAGCTCAAGGAGTAATTATGAATATCATTGATGAATGTGTTGATAGGTGTGAGGTTGGAATAGAAGAGCCTGTTTCAAACAGAAGTTGGGGAATCATCAGGGACAGGCAGGGGGTGATGGGTGGGATTAACATTTCCAAATCATCTCGGCCTTGTAGAATGAGTTGTCATTTTTACTGGTGGATACGCTCCCCAGATCTAAGAAAGAAATCAAATGTCTTGAGTCAGAAAACAAGGGGTTTCTGTGTCTTCCAACTCTGTTGAAGAAAATAAGAGTTGGGCGTGGAGAGGAAACTTTGATCCCAATTCTCTTCATTCCCTGGCCCTCACCTCCTCCTCCTCCTCCTCCCTCCTGCCAGGAGAAGCCGTCCACCTAGCCAGGGACTTTGGGTACGTGTGTGAAACTGAATTTCCTGCCAAAGCAGTAGCGGAATTTCTCAACCGACAGCATTCCGATCCCAGTGAGCAAGTGACAAGAAAAAACATGCTCCTGGCTACAAAGTAAGGCATTTACCTCTTCGGGGTCTCTGCTGATCTCTGTCAGAAGAAACAAAAATTGTCTTGTGCTTTCTTCCCTTTTGCCTTCGCATTTCTCGCCTTTGTGGTTGTAAACACTAAAGTCACAGTACACACTAGGAAGGCTCCCTTTATGTCACAGGGGACACACAGGTGGGATTGTGACTTTGGGAGTGTCATTCCCGTGTTTTCCCTCGCTTCTAGCTCCTTTTTTCACTTGCTGACTCTGAAATGACTGTGCCTGGAGTTGGTGTGTAGCTGGGATTTCATTGAAGGGGAATGTGAATTTGTAGCTATGTTGTTTCAGAAAAAAACAGAATCAAATCTTCAAAGGGGTGTCAGCCAAGCTTGCCTAGGTGCACTTTTTGCATCTTTTTTTTTATCTTCATTTTTTGCATCTTATCAGTATGTTCTCCAAAGGCAAAAATTAAGCTGGGGCCTGCAATATGCACCAGGCAGAAACTGTTGTAATTTTACTTCTAATTCCTGGTTCCATTTCTTCACTTCCCTTCTCAATGTCTGTCTCTCCCTCTCTGTCTCTGTCTGTCTCTCTTTCTCTCTCTCTCTCTCTCTCTCTCTCTCTCTCTCTCTCACACACACACACACACACACACACACACACAAAGTTTTAGCCTACAGGCGAGATGTCAATTGGGTTTCAAAATGGCCCAAGTTATATTCCCATAGGTGCCTGGGCTGAATAGACTCCTCCAGGTGGTGTGTGAAAAGAAAATGACTGTTTTGATATGTTTTCTGGAAATTAAAAGGCCTGTTTGGAAGCCCTTAATTATCAAAAGTCTGTGTCACAGGAGGGCATCTAGCAGAGGGGAGAAGCTGAGGCCTTGGGTGGGACAGTTTCTGGCCTGGGGACATCAGCTGGCCCCGGCAGTGCTGTTCCTTTTCCTCCTTCCTCCCTCCCTTCCCCCAGCAGGCGGCAGCCACCCCAAGAAGGCCCCTGCCCTCCTGGCTTTTAGGGTCATGCAGAGCTTCCTGGGTGCTGGCATTGTTTGTCTGTATTTCTGACTTTCCAAGACCCTTTGTGAGCTGTCAGCTTTTCTCTTCTCTTGGTTTCTCAAGCACCCCATATTCACAATTTTCCTGAAGAGTTTTGGGGCAGTATGGTAAAAAAGGAGGTGGGAAATCGAAATGTTTATTTCTTCTCCTAAACTACCTTGAATTAACTTCAAGTCACAGATGGGGTCGGAGACTGTGTGTCTGTGTGTGTATATGTGAGTGTGCCTGTGTATGTGCATGCCTAGAAGCCAGAGGTTAACCTTAAGTGTTGTTTTTCCTCTATGGCTCT
The DNA here is from genome assembly GCA_009823505.1 of Rhizomys pruinosus. NCBI lineage: Eukaryota > Metazoa > Chordata > Mammalia > Rodentia > Spalacidae > Rhizomys > Rhizomys pruinosus. Next base: position 88,759 of record VZQC01012825.1, read on the forward strand.
CCTCTTCATTTATTTATCTATCTGTTTGGGTACAAGGCCTGTCACCGAACCCAGAGCTTACCATTTTGGCCAGGTTGGCAGCCAGCAAAGCACTGGGATGCTTTGTCTCTGCCCCTTCACCACTGGGGCTGCAAACACAAAGCCACACCAGGCTTCTCCATGGGCTCTGGAGATCCAGGCTTAGGTCCTTTATGCTGGGCTTTTACATGGGATCAGGGGATCTGAACTCAGGTTCCTCTGCTTGTGGTACAAACACTGGACCCACTGAGTCATCTTCCCAACCCTGTTGTTGTGTTTTGAAAGGCAAAGTAATCCCAAAGTTTTGCCGCTGTGTCCAAATCCAAACCTCTTTTGATTTGAAAGTAAATGAGGGGAGACTTCATTCCACAAACTGTGACTGAGGGGGTCAGGGGAGGCCTCTGATGATATTTTGACAGGAAGGCTGGTGGTTGCAGCAGACTGGAGAGAAGCTTGTGTTTCTAACTTCCTGTAGAATTTTTCTTCTTCCTAATCCAGTGTATGAAAAACGCTTATGTCCAGGATGCTTGCTGTGAGGGAGAAAGCTGGGAGTAGTGGTTTGTTGCATGTATCTGAGGCTGTGTGTGTTCATGTGTGTGTGGGGGTTGGGGGTGGGCAGGTCTTAGGAAGAAGGGGAAGCATTTTAGACAGAGCTAGTTTAGTGGTGACCGGCCTCACCGTGTGGGTAGCCTGGGGTCCTGCCAGGGCTGGGCTGGGTGGCAGGAGTGACTCCAGGGAGAGGTGCTTCTTGGTGCGTCATGGGAGTCTCACCCCCCCCACCCCCCCTGGCCCGCTGCAGGCAGATCTGCAAGGAGTTTACCGACCTGCTCGCTCAGGACCGATCTCCCCTGGGGAACTCGCGGCCCAACCCCATCCTGGAGCCGGGCATCCAGAGCTGCTTGACCCACTTCAACCTCATCTCTCACGGCTTTGGCAGCCCGGCGGTGTGCGCCGCGGTCACCGCCCTGCAGAACTATCTCACCGAGGCCCTCAAGGCCATGGACAAAATGTACCTCAGCAACAACCCCAACAGCCACACGGACAACAGCGCCAAAAGCAGTGACAAAGAAGAGAAGCACAGAAAGTGAGGCTCCGCCCCGCCCCCCGCTCCGCCCGCCTCACCCACCAGGTCCCCACGCCCCTCCCCCGCCCGGCAGGGCAGGTGACTGACAGCTGGGGCAGGTGACAGCTGGGGCAGGTGACAGCTCGGGGATTGTCCTTTCCTACTGCTGCTGCTGCTACTGCCGCGTGCCGCGCTGCCCTTCCACCCAGACTCTCCGGACTGCTCTCCCGACTGCCAGCAGGGCCGCCGCTGCCACCGTGCCCTGCCTCGACCTCCCCATCGGCACCAACACCCACCTTGCCCTCATGTGGAGCCTAAGAGAACAGAACAGGCCGTGAAGCCAGCAAAGAGAAGTTCTGTCGAGTTTGTGAACCTTTTTTTTTTAAATCAAATCAACGACAAACATTAAAACTTTTTTTTTTCTAAAAAAAGAACGTAAAAAATTTTTAAAAAGATTATATGAGCTTCATGGGGATTAACTCATCACCCCCTCCCCTTGCATACTTCAGTTCAGATTGTAGCCATGCTTAAAAAAAAAGGCAAAAAGGATAATGACACTTTTATCAGTATTGTGAATAAACTTGAACACAAATCAGAAGTTCTATGTCCTGTCTTCAGTTGTAGGAGTTTTCCCTCTGCAAGGTAAAGCTACCCACTTGAACTTTCTCTGGCAACACGATTCACAGTTATATAAGGGAATCAGTGTTCAGTCTCTGTATATATTTATTTATGTGTAATTTAATGGGATTTGTAAATATGGTGAGTCTGTTTTAAACCTTTTTTATTTATCTGGTGATCTTGTTTACCTCTTGTTTAGTGGGTTTTGAATCTTCTCTATTAGTTCTTCATGTGGTTCTACTTATTTAGGAAAATCCAAGGTTTGGGTAATCCCATCCACTCTGGTATTCATGAATTTAGCCCTGTTGTAGCATGTTAAAGACGACAATGAAACAGCTGAACAAAATTTTTAAGTCAAATAAAATTTTATATATAATTAGTATTACATTTAGCTTTTCATTGAACTGAAAGAAAAAAAGTGATATTGGACCCTAGAAAGATTAAAAAAAAAAAAACTAGAATGGTTTGATAACCCTTCTAAGTACAGTGGGGAGAAAATAAAGTTTTGGTTACTGTCTTCCCTCAAAAGTATCATTTGAGCAATAAATGAATATTGTCTTTAAACCAAGGGTTAGGGATTTCTCTGCTCTTTCTCTTTCTCTCTCTTTTTGTTCAAACAACTTCAAGCATTTGGGACCACCTGGTATTCTGTATCTTCACTGGCCATATTGGAAACCGTTCCTCTTGTACTGTATTGAGTTGTGCTGGCAGTAGTTTCCATGCCTGTCAATGTATCATAGCCCTTTGTTGCCCAGATAAATAAATATTTGATACGCTTTATGTCGATTTTTTTTTTATTCAGTGGCTGTCTTTACCCAGGCGTATTTTTGTTCTTGGCAGTATTTTTTATTCAGTATGGTTACAGTAATTGAGTTTAACTCTCCCTTGGCAATTGCTCCTTGCAATAAGCAGCTGAACCCATTGTTTCCCTCAAGTATAATAAAAACTTACTTTCCACTTGGAGTTCAGAGCGGGGTATCATTTAGATATTCCACTGAGTCTGTATTCAGACAAATGACACAATAAAATCCAATGTATTCTTTTGGATAAAAGATTGTTTGTACTGCTAAAGGAATGACATACTGTCTTTTCCTGACCGGGCACATTAATTTTATTATTATAAATAAAGTTTTATTTTATTTATGTTGATCCTTTAGGTTTTCATTTGCATTCTGGAAGCCAAAATATAAAACCTGCAGGACCAGACATTAGGAATGGCAAGGACACTGGCGAATGGGGGACTAGAAGATGCTCCCTCCCATAACTGCACTGGAATCTGTCTCAGAAGAGAACTGAAATTCAGATGATCAGTTCATTAACACAAAGATGTTTCTATTAGTCTTTACTTGTTTGCTTAGACTTCTGGGGCCTAAACTAGCTCCACTTTTCTGAGAGGAGAAAGGCACAGTGGCAGAAATATACATAGAACATAGAAAGAGAGGGCGGATTGTCCCCATGGACTTCAAGATTTCATCTAGAGATGAATTTACTACAGTATGAAGTAGCTCTGGAGCTTAGAGGGGCGTGGCCAAGTAGGAGGATCCCTGCAAGCTCCTCTGTTTTCCCCCCAAATGCAGGCACACCCCTTTCTATCACCACCGGGGCTCCTCCCTGGACCTTTGAGAAACACAAACAGGCCTTGGGAGAAGGGTGGAGAGGGTGGGGGAGGGATGGAAAGCCAGCCTATGCGAACCTTTCCTATCTGTTCCACAATAACAGGACTGTGTGCCTGCTCTGGCAGAAGGAAGGACTTCCTGCATAGAAAGATGGCGAATTGAGAGGTCGGTTAACTGGAAGGCTTTGAGGAAAGGTCAGAGGAAAGGTGATGTCAGTGGACACGCTGTGGGGTGTTTTGGCATTCTGAAGAACTAAGAAAGCAAGCATCTCCAGTACCTAGTTTGCCATCTTTTGCTATCTAATCTCCTTATGGATGGCAGTGTAAAATCAATCTCGACAAACCAACGAGAGTTGGTAGACTCTAAATTCTATTTTCCAAAGCCAGAGAATTCATAACAATGGTAGGTTAAAAAAAATTCAAATGGAAAGTGTATTCTCAGAACGCAATGCAGCAATTGTTTTTTAAAGCGGTTATTTATTATTTCCTAGAGAGACTGGTTAACTGTAACGTAGATGTAACAAAATAATGAGGCGAATGAACCCTAACTGTACATACTGTTGACAGAAATGAAATGCACACAGCCTCGTAGCAGGTGAAGTGAAGCATTGTCTATCAGGACTGTTTTTCTTGGCTGCATCTCAGATTGTGTGGGGATCCTAACCTCAGGCACAATAGCATTCATAAACAGCCATACATTGCTGCTCTTTCTCCAACGACACATAAATACTCATTTTAAAAACGAAAACAATCTTATTAAATACCATTCATTCATATCTGGATTTACAGATGCTTGTTACGTTGGAAAACCTGAACCAATATAATCCTTGCATCCTGAGAGAGATAGAAAGAAAATAGTGGTTAGAACAGTACAAGGTCATAACCATGGTTTCCTAATACAAAGAATTGGTTATTTTTATTCTCTAGTTGGACATTTTGAGACTCATGATATCACCATTCTTTTAAAATGACCAAATTAAAAGGTGCTATAGCCATTTAAGGGATGGAAGTCCAGGAGGTGATTATCAAAAACATTTTTTATTTAACCAAAGGCTGTGTGGATTTTGCCTTTCTCTGTTGTGACTGACGTATATTTCTCCAAACATCTGGGGATTGCTTGGTAGGTCAGGTGTTTATATGCTAACAATAATGATTCTCTTTGGATTAACCTGAATTAGGATACATAGTTGAATTACAAAGATGCTACCCAGGCTATGCTAATCACCACACCTAATTTTTCTGGAAACACAAAGCTCTTTCTAGGTAGCTTGTCAGAGTCACCCCCTCTATTCTCCAACACTCTTTAAAAATCACAATCCAGCCCACTCCTCCCCAAAATCGAATATTAATATAATTTGTGTTCTTGATGGAACTACCGTCAGGACCGCAATGCCCCGCAGCTGAAATAATATTTAAAATAGAAGGGATTTGACATTTGAGAAGTCAGTGGCCTGAAATACCCAGTTGTATTTAGCTAATTCAGTCCTTAACCTCTGGTTTCAAATAAATCAATTACAGTCGATTCCACTTCAGTTCAGAAGTGCACAGGGTTTTAGTTAATTGAATACATTTTATTCACTTGCTAGGAATATTCATTTATCAAAATTCTAAATTTTATGTATGTTTCTTTACAACTCAGGTTATGTTAGTCTACACACTCAGATCTGATTTGCATTGGTTTCCTCAAATCCTGCTTAAAATCCAAATTTTATCCACTCTATACAAAACAATGTCTCTCCATGCCTCTTTCAGTCAAAAGAGGAGTCATAATAATTCTATATCTGATGGGAAAGCTGAGTTCTCCCATGTAAAAAAAAAAAATCATGTGATTGTCAGCCTTGTGCTAAGTTTAAATAGGTTAAAAAGAAAGCTGGATCAACTCATTTATAAAGTATAGACCTGAAATAAACAAAAACTGCATGGTTTCCTTTAGAGTTTAACTTTGCTGAGACTGAAAGTGTTCTTAAAGCCACAGGCTCCCTTTCCACAGTCCTGCACTTCCTTCATCTTCCACCCTCTGACTTTTGGAGAAGTGCATGAATAAATGGGGATTGTTAGGCAAAGCAGCACAGTTCCATGGGCCCAAATGAAGTTGTGCTTTAAGCAGATATTGATGTATGCAGTGTTTTATATTTATTGTTTGCAGCGTCCTGCTGGCAGCCGTTTACTCTTTGGAAAGGAAAGGGGTTAATTAGCGTCATTATCAATCACTAATGCTTGCCTAACGTGTCCAAAGAATAATCAAGTTAGAGGAGGGCATGAAGCCAACAGCTGCTTCAGCCCAGTCACAGATCTCCTAAGCCACTCAGTGAAAGGGTGGAGGGGAGGCTGAGTGGGGAACACCACCCTTCATTGCCTGTTTATATATATATAAACAGGTCACTTTCTAGAGCTCTAAGAGGCAGAACACACAGCATAAATAGCCAGCATTTTCATCCCCTGAGTCACAGGTGCAGAGATGGAGGTGACTGAACAAGTCAACTGAAATTTGCTCTTTAATTTATTTGATTATCCAAGTTGGAGATTTAAAGAATTGTGTCTTTATCTTCCTACTGCTTACTGGTTGCTAGGTGGGAACTGGGAGGGAAGGAAGTAGGTGGGGGGAGAGTCCAAGAATTCCAAAGTCAAACCCAAGTCAATTCCCAGCATCATCCAGTTACCCTATCTTAGAAGAAAGAAACCCCTGAAGGACAAGTTACAGCAGTTCTCACACCTCTGCATCCTGTGGTAGGTGCTTTGGAATACCTTTCCTTGTAAGTTTCAATGAACCATTCTTTTCTATACTAAACTTGGCTCAATATCTAAGCCATGGAAATATGTAATCTCAGCTTCTATTATTCTTAATCACACTGCCCTCCTTGTCTGCCATTTGGGATGAGAAACTAAAAAAGTGTTGTCCTCTTAAGTATTCCTTCTAGGAGAAACCCCATTTTTTTATCTTTTTGGGACAGGGTCTCCCTTTAGTTCCATCTGGCCTGGAGTTCGCTCTGTAGACCAGGCTGGCCTTGAAATCACTGAGATCCGCTTGCCTCTGCCTCCCAAGTGCTGGGATTACTGACATGTACCACCAGCTGGCAGAAACCCCATCTTTAACGGTACCACCCACCTGACCAAGTTAACCCAGGTGTCAGAACTAAAGGTGTCATTAATGATCATAGTTCAATTAACTGCTTGTCTTATGGTAGGGATGACAATGTCTGAACAACACCTGTACAATTGAATGAGACATTGATGTGTGGATGTAGATGAGAAATATTCCTCACCAAACCATACACTTTCTCCAAAGAACTAATTGGTGTTTCCTATGATGGGCACAGCAGGGCTGCCCAGAGAATGGGGGAAGAGGACTATGTTGGAGTGGAAAACTAGGTGGTAATTTAGTTATGTGGGAAGCTCTCATGTTAAAAAAAAATCTGTATGTGTTATTCATGTTTACAACTGTAGTTTTACTTCATCATTGATAGCTGGAAGAAACAGTTTAGCTTTCACAGTGAGTTTCTCCATAAAACAGCAGTGCTTACATTGCTGGGCATCTACTATAGACCTGTAGAAAGTTGGGTAGAGCCCGGGGTTTTCATGCTGGACCCTAACAATGGGCTCCTCTCTTTCCCTCTTTCCCTCCTTCCCTCCCCTCTCAGTCAGCCCAAGCTTGATAGTCTGGGGAAGCCTTGTAGATTAGCTTTGACTTTACCTAGTAACAGTTACTTAGAAGTGGGGGTGTTTTCCACTGCAGGGAATGGTTTCTTTTTTTTCAGTGGCCCAAACCATGCAATGATCCCCCCCCCCCATGGAAATAGAGATCATGATTTGAAGTTGATGCTGAAGCTCGGTGGCAGAGCGACTGGCTAGCAGGTGGAATTGCTGGCTACACCTTCAGCATTGAAAACAAAAACCAAATAGATGAGACATCATCGTCTTTGAATTCCAATAATGGAAGCCATCCACCTTCGGAGCCATCCCAGGACTGAAGTTCCCAGTCAGTCCTGATTATCAATTTCCACCAGTCAGAAGCCTGGGTCTCTTATCCTAGAACTCTGTTTTCTTGAGTTGCTTTCTCTCATCACTCTTTTAAAATCTAACTTATCCCCGGGATATATATATATATATATATATATATATATATTCATATTCAAACTAAATTTAGCTAATATAGCTTAAAATAATTTTTACCCCCCGAGGCACCGGGTTAATACGAAGATCAAATTTCCGTTTGCTTTGTCAGCTACCAAATCCTATTTCAGGATGCCCCTTGTCTTTTTTGGAATCTCAAGTCGGGCTGCTTGGTATCCGTCGGAACGACTGGACTTCAGCCTGGGAGGTGGAGGCTCCAAGCGTGTCCCTGACGGGGTTTTAATTCAGCCCAGCCGCACTGGCCTGCTGGAGAGGCTCAGTCCTTAGGGAAAAACCGCCCTGTTTCAAGCCCCTTTGAATAGGGAGCAATTCATAACTTGATTTTAAGATCCTAGAGGTGGAGTTGGATTCGGCGTAGGAGGTTCGATCCCTACCTTGGGGTTAAGCTAGGGGAGTAAGGAGAGACTAGGCTGGCACCTGAGAACCGGCAGAGTCGGGTGAGTTGGGCGGCGACCACCGCCACCTGCGTCCAGGTAAGGCGCAATTAAACTGGGGGTGAGGTTTGGGATCAGCCTGTGACTCCCCCACTTCCGCTCCCATCGTGGAGGGCTGGCGGGAAGAGAGCGCTGGAAGACGCGTCAGGGTTTAGGGGGCCTTTTACGGGATCACCGCTTTAATTAATATCTGGAAGCAGGATCTAGGATACCTTCGGGCTCCTCCAATCCCGGGGCTGCGCGAAGTTCCTGCAGCCCTGGCACTGGGCTGTACTCAGACCCCCAGCGTGCACACCCGCCCTCGCCAGCCTCCTCTAGGAGCTGTCCACCCTCCACCATTTCACTAAGCTCTGCCCTGAGCCTCTCCCTAGGTCCTGCTTACCTTACACCCTGAGAAACGCCTGCCCAGTGCCCTTTGCCCACCTTAGCTCTAGCCATCGACTACTGGAACCTTTACGGTGGTCACTAAGACCTTGCCTTGTTGTGACAATTCGGTTCATTTGCAAAACCCGTTCGGCCTAAACTACTTTAAGCAGTGTGGAAATTCCATTCACTCGACCAGCGCTGGGTCTCCCCACACCTAAGCCTAAGTGTCACTGTAAGATGACCCCAGAATTCAGGCTTGGGTGGAGCTCCTAGGCAAATCCCCGACCCAGCTACATCACTCAGCAACTCCCTCCTCCCTCCCTCCCTCCCTCCCTCTCTCCCTCCCTTCCTCCCTTCCTCCCTTCCTCTTTCTCTTCCTCCCTTTATTCCTCCCCCAGCTCTCTCCTCTTCCTCTCTTCTTTGTAAAAACCCGTTCTGACTTTTCGGGGACGGGGGCAGGGGGACAGGCTGGTCTGGGCAGGCGAGGGGGGCTTCTCAGATAGTTGATATTCCGGGGCCGGCCGCTCTCCGCGTCCCCATTCTCTAAGCTCAGCCGGGGGGAAGTGTCGCCCCGGGCCAAACATATGCTTCTTTCCAGTGCGCTAATCCACCTTCAGCGTGGAGGCGTAATTGCTCGAGTGTCCATGGATTCTCTGCGCTTTGTCCCTCGCTGGCTCCCATCAGCCCTGGCACACGCCGTTTCAATCAAATCTTTTCAGAAAACTGTCTCCTTTTATCAAGTCCCAGCCCCTGCGAAAGACCGGAGCATTTAACAAAACACCCTGCGTGTTCCGCCGGCCTCCCTTGGCCTGAGCAGGGAGCTGCGAATATTGCAACAACTTTTCATAGAGTTCGGTCTCTGGAGAAGAGGGAGGAGAGAGACTGAGAGAGAGAGAGAGAGAGAGAGAGAGAGAGAGAGAAGGAGAGAGAGAGAGAAAGAGAGAGAGAGAGAGAGAGAGAGAGAGAGAGAGAGAGAGAGAATATGAATGAGAGAATGAGAGAAAATAAATATGGATCAGCAGCCCGGACCCAAACAGGTCTTTTTTCTAAGCCCAGGGTGTCAGGTGTATTGTAAGGAAAAGGTCAAAGGTCACAATCAAAGCGAAAACATGTTTCATCTCAGTTATTTGCTTATTTTTTTTCGTTGAAATCTCTGACAAGACTGCTTCTGCAGGATGAAAAGAAACTGAGGCAAGCTCAGAAAAGTGCCTAGGTTATAGGTGCAGGCCTGGCTTTCAGGACATCGCTGGTGGGATCTGCTAACATAAAGATTCCCAGCACTGATTTCCATGTACACACGCATCTTTTTTTGTTGCCAAAGACAGGCACAGACTAAAGTTCCCTGTGCTGCCTGGCCTCTTGGTACATGTGGAAGTTGAACCTAATCTCCATTTAATATTTCAACTGGATTGTGAGATTCAGAAGAAAAAAATGGGGGGCTAACAGAGTGAAAAGAACTCTAGGAAGACCTCAGAAGCAGATTTGAAATGATTTTTGATGTTAGCGGGATAAAACAACAAGGAAGACAAATATTAAAAAGGAAGCAGGAGACTTGGTTCTGTGTAGCAATTATTATGCAAATACGCACAGACAGAAGGGATTGTAGTTCCATGATGGGAATTAGGAATTGTTGCTTGTTTAGGAAATGAGAACATTGGGGATAATAAATGGTTTTCTTCAAGTCCCAAGTCATCCTACACTGAGACATATTTCAGTGACTTGGGTAGTCTTTCTGCAGCAATTTTATGTCACGGTGACCAAGAGGAAGCAGGCATTGCTGATGACCCTCATCTTCCAGGGTTAGAATTCAGCAGGTCTTTATGCCCTGGATCTTCTTGGAACTTTGAAGGCTTCGGCCTGCTCACAAGGCTGGAGTTCTGAGACAGAAGCACTTGAACTTCACAATTGCATGGGTCTTTAAAATCAGCCCTACTGGTCTATATCCAGAGTCATATGAAGTCACTGAAGGCTCCTGGATGGACCATGTAGTTGAGTCAAGTTCACCTTTAAAGTCAATGTCTAGGCATGTATTTTAAGCCAACTTCCATAATCACAGTTCTAGGACACAACTGGAAATACATTTCTTAAACCTTTAAAATGTGTAGGCTGCCAGGTGTTGCGGTGCATGCCTTTAATACTAGCACTCTGGAGGCAGAGGCAGGCTCTTTGAACTCTTTGTGAGTTCAAGGCCAGTCTGGTCTACAGAGTGAGTTCCAAGACAGCTGGGGCTACAGGGAGATCCTGTCTCTAAAAGACCAAAAATAAATAAATAAATAAATAAATAATTTGTAGGCTATGGGATGGAAAGGGATAGAATCCTGGGAGAAAGGCTGGCCTCTCTTCTCCTGGTACCTAGAAAATGGCATTTATTCCTTACTAGGTCACATCACACTTTTGGAGCACTTTGTTACTGGTCATAAGAAAGTAAGGATACTTTCTTTCAATGTCCCAACCATGAGGATGGTCGGGGAAATGGAGAAAGATTTTCAAAATTCTTATCAAATTGTCTATGTTATGATGGCTTTCATGGAACAAAAGATTCAAGAACAGCAAGGCCACTTGCTATAAATTTATCTCTGCACCTACACGGTGGTGTAGATTCAGAAGAAACAGTAATAATAATCTTGGGGTGAAAGAGAAGTTCAATATAACTGTCAGGGTAACCAAGGCTGTGGAACTTGTAGTACAGAGCAGGCTGGGATAAAGCTAAAATGAACTTGAAGACACCCCTAAAGTTCAGAGGATGGGAGCTAAATGGGCTCCCTCCCTTTTTTTGGTTGTTGATGTTAGATAAGGTCTCCGGCATCCCACCAGGTTGGCTTAAACTCTCCTGGCAGCTGAAGATGACCTTGAACTTCTGATCTTCCTGCCTGCCCCTACCTATACTGGGATCTCCAGGCTTTTGCACCAGGCCTGGTTTATGTTTCTCATCTCTTTATACCATGATATACAATCAGGTAGGCCCAACTTCTTGGATCAACTGGAATGAAGTGGTCTTGGCAGAGACTCATAATTAAGAAATGATGAGTTCACGGGGTTTCTAACCAGCCCTGGGACCACACCTGTGAAAGCTTTGAGAATAAAAGACTGAAAGAAAAGTCTACTTTGGAAAACCTAAAATGAAACCAGCTCCTTATAACAAGATCATTTGCCCAGTAATTCAACTTTCTTAAATACTCAAGAGATCAAGACCTCAACAACTCCAACTACAAAACTGCTTTCTAACTGCGTTTTAAGGTAAGCAGTATCCTGCTGGTTTGGCTCAGGGGAGCCAAGGAGAGGACAGACAGGGACGCCTGAAGTGGTACCCCCTGCCAGCCCCAAGAATGCCTATGCTTCCCAGTGACAGCTTAGAAGATGGAAAAGCCACCTGCTAGCTACTCCAGAGCCTTTTGCTACTGACCGAAGGAAGCCACCATGGGGGATTCTGGGTCTAAAAATATCCTTCAGTACCCTCCAGCGTAGGTCTCAGCCCTTAGCAGTGAGAATGAAGTTACTTTTGAGTAATTGTGAGATGTCGCATAGAAAATAGTAATTAGTAAGTCTGAAGAGAGCTCTTCCTGGGGGAAGAGTGTAGAAAACTATAGAGTTCCAAGAGAATTTCCCTCCTACTCAGTCATCCTCTGTCCTCCCCACACTGAGAATTTTGGCTGAACTTTAGTGTTTCTTTGTATTTCCCTCCTTTGCAGAGAAACCCTTAAGAACCTTCTACTAGGCTAAGGTTTAACCACAACCTTTACTGAATCTGGCTTATGAAAACCAGACTTCTCTAAGTCCCTGGTCTTCTGGCAGCAATTAGTCTAACTTTTCTTTAACAAAATTCTTTGTAATGCCATTCAGAAAACCAGTCGGTAGGAGTTTGTGGTAGTTGTGGGGGGGTGGAGGGGGAGTATGGGAGGGTAGGTGGGGTGGGGGATGGTGTCAGAGAAGGCCAATTTGTGTGATTTGGTGGAAAAAATTCTCAGTGTTAGCACATTAAGTTGGGGGAGCTGTGAAATATTTAATTAGTGCCCTGGTTGGAATCCTATTAAAACAGCCTCTCTTTTTGAAAATCCTGCTTGCTCCTTTCTTCTGTGTAAAATAAGGGACAACAATGTCCTCCTGCCTTGCCACTAAATGATTTTAAACAGTTTACCAAAGTAGCTTAAGACCAGGGCTTCAAGGAAGGAGTGCTGGAACGCTCAGAATTCTGTAGGTAGATCAGAGGAGCAGCTGACATCTTGGGAGGGTGTGTGTTAATAGTTTTTCAGTTCCTCAGCAGCGCCTCTGTTTCTGGGGTGGGACACAGCCTTAGATACCTTTTCCCTTACATGTATTTAAAACCCAACCTCACAACACATACACAACAAACAAGAGATCCATTCATTCAGTCTGCAAGGCCACCTTCTTCCAGTGGTTATGCAAATACTAAATTGAATCAACGGGCTAGAATGCTCAGCCCACTGCTGAAATATGATAGAAAAAAAAGTTGAGTATTCCAAGGAAATTGATTCCAACAGTTCATTTTCAGTCGGTGTAGATGTCTGCCTGTCTGAAGGTGGAGACACAAATACATCTTGTTGGAGTCAAGGCTGCCATTCTGCAAAGCGGCCCGCAGTTTTAGATCCCACCCCCACCCCTACTGCCCTTGCTCCTGGGGAGATAAGAATTCGAGCCATTTCACAGGCTGCGAAGAAACTCTGGGCAGCTCATCCCTCCGGCAGAGGCTTCTCTCTGAACTTGCTCCGTGTCCCTCTTTTGCAGACCGCAGGTCTCAAGGTCCGAAGGACCAGTTTAATTGAGAGTCCACCCCAGGCGGAAAGACAGGCAGCTCTTGCCGGGAGGAAGGAAGGGTCGTGGAGATAGGCCCGGGAGCCCGGTGGGGGCAAACACATCCTCCCCTTTCCTTCAGCCCCCAGATACAGGGACTTTTTTAGGCTGTGCAGAAAGCTGAGTCTCCATTCCTGAAAACCAGGGCATTCTGTCTCTTTTCTAGGCCACCAGAGACACGGATTTCTCAAACTTTGGGACAACCGAGCCTGCCGCACCTCAGTTTCCCTAATTCAGGGAACAAGGAGAGAAGGGGGCCAGGACACGGTTGTTCTTTAAGAAATCAAGGTGCAGGGTGGCAAGAGGAGGCTCCTCAGCCTCTTGGCTTTGGAGTTCAAGGCCTGTTCCCCTTTCCCGTTCACCTCCTGCTCCCCAGCGCACCGGTATCCCCTATACCCAATCTCCACCCAGAATAACCGAGGGACGCCATAACGTTCTCCACTCTCCATCACCATGTCCTTCCCTTGCATCATCATAAAAAAAAAAAAAATTCAATCTTTCTGCAACCCAATACATCATTCCAATAAGAATGACTTCACTTTAATAAAGATTTAATACGCTAAATCTGTCTTTGTCGCTGATTGATGTTTCTTTGTCCTGAAAACGATTTGGGTTTTACTGATCAAGAATTCCAAGGGGCAAAGTTGTAATTCAGACTCGAGGGTTGTTATTACTGTTTGGGAACACTCGAGGAGGAAAACAACCCCGCGTGCGCACGGCCACGCACAGGCACTCACAGGCCCGCTGCCTTGTTCGCAGGCACCAACATCTAGAAAGCTCTCCGGTGAACTGCCCGGGACATGGGGGGAAGGGGAGCGCCCGAACAGGGGAGGGGAGGGGATGGGAGGAGAAAGAGGGGTGGGACAGAGCGCCGCGTCTGTCGGAGAATCATTTGCCCTGAATCACAAATTTTCACGGCTTAGAAAGAAAAGGTAGAGCTAATGTCTGGCTCAATTAATAAACATGGTAATTTCACACCCGGAGAAGGACATAATTTCATCCGAGCGCTATCGGCGCCATCACAAAGGGTCAGGGCGCAGCTGCGGCGAACCCGGGTCATTACCGAGTCACCGAGCGGCTCCCGCGCCCCGGCCCAGCTCGCGCCTCCGGGCTATGGATGGCTGCGGGCGAGGCCGGGGCTTTCCCCGATAAAGGACTTACCCACTGTGCGGGAAATGGAGCGGCTTTCAGAGCACCCGTAATCAGCTGGCAGACTAGCGCCCGCCACGGGGCCCCCTCCTCCCCCTTCTCCCTGTACTTAAAAAAAAAAAAAAAAAAAAAAGATGAACCAAGGCAGCACCCTCTCTCCATCGCCTCGGTCTTTCTTAGGTCCTTTTATGAGAATCCCCGGCCTGCGCCACAATATACACATGCACATATACTCATTTTTAGTTGTGGGAGGTTCGCTTTGATGCACTGGCTGTGGAACCTATTGTATCTGGGAATTTCAGGAGAGTTGTAGTTGATAAATTTCTGATGTCAAGATTTGAGGCCAGGAGCGGAGAGACACGATATTAGCTTCAATCTCATAATCTCTTAATCACATCACACTTTAAGTAGCGCGTGTGATTTCACCCATCGGCGATTTATTTAAGCATTTGGGGCATAATTACTTGTCTTACACAAATACTGAGCGGAGCATTGTTGACTGAAAAGAAACCCTGAGATTTAGGAAACAGAACCTATCTTTTCCATTTCAAAACTTGTCTCACCTGAGAATCAAAATTCTCGAATAATCAGGACCCGCTGTCCTCAAAGCTATTGGTCCCACAGGCAAAACCATTCAAACCGCAAGGGAAGTGCCGCTCCCCTCCTCTCTGGGTTCAGATTCTTAAGCAGATCTTCGAAGCTAAAATAAATGCCCATTAAATAGCTGTATGTAAATAGGATGGAGCCGGACAGCTAAACACACAAAGCCCATCTCAAATAAAACATGCGTGATGGATGACAACCAAGATGTTTGGGAAAAAACTATATACTTGTCCCGTTTCTGAAGTCCCTGAATTATTGAACAGCGATCGATGTGCTTATTTCAAAGGGAGAAGGTAGCCTAACTTAGGGACCAGTAGCCACAGCGCGGTGTATTGGGGCTAGGGGAGACTGCCGGTAGAATTTTTAAGACATTCTTTTCTGGGCTGCCAAGAAGACAGCACTACCCTGACAGTTTGAGACAAATGGGTAAAGAGAAAATGGATCCGTTTTCAGCGGGAACCTCCAGTTTCCGGCCGGGGTCTGCGGGTCCTTTGCTAGGTTGACAGCTAGATCCTGCACCCAGCAGACTCAGAGGGGCCGGGGCAACTTAGAGCTAGGCGAGGCCATGCATGCGGGTGCTAAGGTGCTGTGCACAGCTCTGAACTCCTGCGGCCTTGCTGGAGGATTAGGGGAGCTTGCTAGTGTGTAGCCTTAGGGTGGGTGCTCGGTCATGGGGGAGGTGCTGTTCTTTGTGTGTGCTCCGGTCTCCTGTCCCCGAAGTGGGGGGCGGGGAAGGGGGGAGGTCCAGACACTGCTGGCTGGGCTCTGAGCAGCATGGTTGGGGTAAGTATTGTTGGACCTATACTCTCTCCAGGGATTTACCAAAGCAGGGCGTGATAAAGAAAATGGAAGTGTGGGGCTGGAAAGATGGCCTAGCGGTTAAGAGCGCCGACCGCTCTTGCAGAGGACCCAGGTTCGATCCCCAGCACCCACATGGTGGCCGAGAACCGTCTGGGACTCCAATTCCAGGAGAACTCCAGCTCCAGGGGAATCCGACACTCTCTTCTGACCTCCGCGGCGTTGCACGACACGGGTGCACAGACTTGCATGCAGACAGTACATTCCTACACATATAAAAAAAAAAAATGGAAGTACAAGTTTCCAGTATTCGAGAAATAAAACGTCAGTCTCCCCTCCCCTCTCTTCTCCTCTTCTCCCCTTCCCCCCTCTCCCCTCCCCTCCCTTCCCTCCCTCCGCGCTCCCTTTCGCCCCTCTCTCTGTGGCCCGGCTTATCCTCGCTTTCTTCTGTTTTCCTCCTTAACACAAATATAACACCGCAGGAGAGAGAAAAAAGAAAAGCTGAGTCTGTAGCTCACTTGTTTGAGTACTTTCTTAGCATGCACCAAGCCTGAAGTTCAAATCCCAGCTTCCCATAAACTGGTCATGGCGATACACTGCCTGAGGTAGAGGTAGGGTTCAAGGTATTGTAGGTTACATAGGGGTTCCAGAGAGTCCTAGATACCAAGCCGTTGTTCTGCATGTGGTGGTGATATATGATATATGTAATATGGTGTCCTTGTTGTATATATTATATTATAGTAGGGTATATATATAGTATATATATATTGGGGAGTAGAATATTAGAGAGAGAGCGAGCCTGCATTTCCCACGCATTGAATCCCAACCCCAAACTTGATTCCATAGTCAAGCTTTATGGATTCATAATAGCAACGACAAAGAGTAATTACATATTAGAAAACAAAACAATAATTACACCACCAAGTCTACACACCAGTCAGCAATGCATAGTCGTTGGGGTGGAAACAACCAAGCCCTCCCTCCCCCCAGGCTGACTCAGCAAATGGAAAGAACTCTGAACAAGGTCTACACTGGAGGTTAGATTGCAGATGTGCTTGGACCTGTCACCTGCTAAGAGGCTTGGAGGTCTCCTTCATGTGTCTGATTCCAGAGCTGTGTGTCTGAACTGCAGGGTCCCCAGCATTAAATAGCCAATCTCTTGAGGAGCTCTTGTTCTCTTGTCAGTGGGACAATAGGTTCTTGAGATTGAACTATTTTAAATTTAGACTAGAGAACATTGATCTCTCCTAGCATTTGTCAACCATTCCTTCCTTGCTTGCTTTACCAAACCCTCAGACATCTTCTGGCTGTGGTGAGGCATATTTCCTTCCTCCTGATGGTTGACTTGGGACGGACCAACCTACCTGGAGAGCAGCTGTTTCTCACTGAGACCCTTCACACTCTGGCCCACATCCCCAATCTTCTTGAACCATGGATGGGGAAACCTCACTGTCTCCCCCTTGAAGAGGCTCCAGTCCGTGGAGCTTGGGCCTGAGAGGTAGATGTGAGATTTGGGAACTGTTGGAGAGTGGAAGCCTTGCTTTCTGTCCTGTGGGAAAACACTCAGCTCCGTAAGCTCCATCTTTAGCATTCTATGAGCCCACAAACACAATGGAATCATACTCAGTCCTCAAAACACCCAGGGCCTCTGCCCCCACTTCAGAGTTCGAGCTGTTGTTCCAGGCTCAGTAACTTGAGTGTGGCTCACCCTGGCACTCTGGCCAAATATTCCCCAAAGCAGGAGCCTCTCCTAGCACTGGTCCCCAAAAGCTCCCGAATGCTGCACACCCTCTGCCTGTGAAAAAGCCCTTGTAGGACACAGATAGGTACAGAGTTTAGACCAGATAGTCACCGTACACTGCCATTAGTCAGGCACTGTGCAAAGAGGTCAGATTTAGCAAAGGAGGGAAAGGGTGCAAACCTGGGCTTCAGGGAGTGAGCAAAGGCCACAAGCAACTGGCAGTGGTCCAGGCAGGAAATCTACTCTCCGTCCAGCGCCCTCTATAGGGCTCATAAGTCCCAGCTGCACGTGGCCCACACTCCTTTCATCCCCCAGGGCTCAGAGAAGGACAAAGGACCTGTTTTAAAAAAAAAAAAAAATCCAACAACAACAACAGCAAAATATCAGCTTGACCCCCCAAAGAACACTGTTTAATGAGGTGGAAAATTCTTCCACACAAATTGCTTTTTCTACTACTTTATGAGAGTTCATAAATGTTAATGAAATCCAGTTACCAAAAAGTAACATACATCATTGCTGCTGAAGGAAGGCAGAGGAAGGAAGGTGGCTCCTGAGCAGTTATAATTAAAGGAGCAGCAGCAGCAAGGTGCCTCTGGTGACTGAGGTGGATCTGAGGCCCAGTGGGCAGCGTCACAGCACTGTGTGGATCCGGGTCGGCCACTGGAGTCTTCTCAGGATGGAAGCAAAGGCAGCCCAGGGCAGGGGCAGCAGTGACTCAGAAGATGAAGAGCGAGCTAACAGATTATCATGAAGCACACCTCACTTTCTTTCCTTTTGGCACAGCAAACTTGTTAGGGACTCTAAACTTTTGAACCTGTGTAGAAAAAGGAGCTGAGAGCGAGGAGTGCTTAGGGAAGAGGAGGGCCAGGCTCATCTCCTGTAAACCTGAAAATCGGTATGTGAACTCCCTGGCAGGACAAGTGAGCTTATTCCTTTCCTCCCTTCTTCCTTCCCTCTGTCCCTCCCTCCCTCTCTCCCTCCCTCCCTTCCTTCCTTCCTTCCTTCCTTCCTTCCTTCCTTCCTCCCTCCCTCCCTCCCTCCCTTCCTTCCTTCCTTCCTTCCTTCCTTCCTTCCTTCCTCCCTCCCTCCCTCCCTCCCTCCCTCCTTTCCTTCCTTCCTTCCTTCCTTCCTTCCTCCCTCCCTCCCTCCCTTCCTTCCTTCCTTCCTTCCTTCCTTCCTTCCTTCCTTCCTTCCTTCCTTCCTTCCTTCCTTCCTTCTTCCTATTAGATGCTAAGCACCTGCTCCACCACTGACTTACACTCAGACCATATTCTAGCACTTTTTTTTGTCTTTTCTTTTTTTTAAATATTTTTTATTTATTTTCACATGTGTATGAATGTATTGTCTGAATGTGGGTCTGTGCACCTGTGTCGCACAATGCTGCGGAGGTCAGAAGAGGGTGTCAGATTCCCCTGGAACTGGAGTTAAAGACGGTTTTCAGCCGCCATGTGGGTGCTGGGGATCGAACCTGGGTTCTCTGCAAGAGCAGTCAGTGCTCTTAACCACTAGGCTATCTCTCCAGCCCTTTTTTTTTTGTCTTTTCAAGACAGGGTCTCCCTGTAGCCCCAGCTGTCCTGGAACTCTCTCTGTAGACCAGGCTGGCCTTGAACTCACAGAGATCCACCTGCCTCTGCCTCCCAAGTGCTAGGATTAAAGACATGCACCACCACGCCCCGGGGTTCTAGCACTTTTATACCCAGCCTGGTATTCAGTATATAATGAATGCCTGATATGTCTAAGTGAATGATTGAACAGATCAGTGACAGAAAGTTAAATAACTAAGGGGACAATGTAGTTGATAATGTTCAAAGATGAGACTGTGAACCTGAAGCACTCAATATATTCAATATTCAAAAATGTTTTTTAATATTTAGAGATTTATTTAGTTTTATTTTATGTATGAGTGTTTTGCCTACATGTGTGTAAGTGCACTTATGTATGCAATGCCTGCAGAGGCCAGAAGAGGGTATCTCTGGAACTGGAGATATGGATGGTTGTTGACTACCATATGGGT
The DNA here is from genome assembly GCA_009823505.1 of Rhizomys pruinosus. Lineage (NCBI taxonomy): Eukaryota > Metazoa > Chordata > Mammalia > Rodentia > Spalacidae > Rhizomys > Rhizomys pruinosus. Next base: position 108,118 of record VZQC01012825.1, read on the forward strand.
GCTGGGAACTGAGTCTGGGTCCTCTGCAAGAGCAGCCAGTGCTCTTAACCTCTGTGCCTTCTCTCTAGACCCTCAACATATGTTTTTAAATCATGGGGATAAAATAAGCAAATAAAGCATCAGAATTCTGTCTCTGTCTCTGTGTCTCTGACTCTGTTTTTCCCTCCCTCTGTTTTGTTTTGTTTTGTTTCATTGTTTTGCTGTGTTTGAGGCAGATCACAAAGAGCCCAGGGTCCCCTCACACTTGATATGTATATGAGACTGGCTTTGAACTCCTGACTCTCCTGGCTCTAACCCCTAAGTGCTAGGATTACTACACTTCTACACTCAGCTTCTTTTTCTCTTTCAGAGGTACAGAAATCAAGTCTTTTGGGCTTTGCACATATTGCTTAAAGTTGCATGTAGTCGGGACTGGTGAGATGGCCTAGTGGTTAAGAGCACCGACTGCTCTTGCAGAGGACCCGGGTTCGATCCCCAGCACCCACATGACGGCTGAGAACTGTCTTTAACTCCAGTTCCAGGGGAATCTGACGCCCTCTTCTGACCTCCGCAGCATTGCAGGACATAGATGCACAAACCTACATACAGACAGTACACTCACACACATAAAAATAAAAAAAAAAAGTTGCATGTAGTCTAGATACAAACATTAATGCTAATAACTGTATTGTTTACCTTATTTAGAATTTTTTTTTAATTATCTTACGCCTGGTATGCTGGTGTACGCCTTTAATCCTAGCACTTGGGAGGCAGAGGCAGGCAGATCTCTGTGAGTTCAAGGCCAGCCTAGTCTACAGAGTGAGTTCCAGGCCAGCTGGGGCTATAGGGAGACCCTGTCTCAAAAAAGTAAAATTATCTTACAAAGTAATGGGTTTCATCACAACTTTTCTTTAAGATCTCACTATGTTATTCTTGCTGTCCTAGAACTTGCTGTGTAGACCAGGCTGGCCTTAAATTCACAGAGATCCACTTGCTTTCTGCTTCTCAAGTGATAGGGTTAAAGGCATGTGCCAGCAAGGTTGGCTCATTATGGCATTTTCTTTTTTTTTTAATTTTTATTTATTTATTTTCTATGTGTATGAATGTACTGTCTGCATGCAGGTCTGTGCACCCGTGTCATGCAATGCCGCGGAGGTCAGAAGAGGGTGTTGGATTCCCCTGGAACTGGAGTTCTCCTGGAATTGGAGTTACAGATAGTTCTCAGCTGCCATGTGGGTGCTGGGGATCGAACCCGGGTCCTCTGCAAGAGCAGTCGGTGCTCTTAACCACTAGGCCATCTCTCCAGCCCCGCATTATGGCATTTTCATACCATGTGATTGCATGTCGTCAGTATTGCCCCCCCCCATGCTCCTTCCCCCATGTTGCTGGTCCCTTTCCTCCCCATAAATACTCCTCTCTCCTTTCATGTCACATGCATGTCCCTCTTCTCCCTTCTCCCCTCATATATTCTAGCTCATCATAGTTGGTCAGTCACTGTAATCAGTTCCCCAAAAGACTTCCACCATTTCTCAGGCACTCTCAGATATTATTTCTTTCTCTTCTGTGCTGTAGATGGAACCCAGGGCCTCCTAAATGTTACACAAGCACTGTGCCCAGGGCTACACTCTTGGCCTCTGAGTCATTAGTATTTACTTTTTACCATTAAACTAAAGGAATTTTTTTTGTATTTTATATGTATGTATGTAAGTGTACCAGGTGTGTGCAATGCCTTCCGAGGCCAGAAGAGGGCATAAGATACCCTGGAACTGGAGTTACAACCATCCTCAGCCCAGATATTTTTAATATTATATATATATAATATATAATATATATATATATTATTGTTTTTTTTTTATTTTATTTATTTATGTATGTGTATGAATGTACTGTCTGCATGCAGGTTTGTGCACCCGTGTTGTGCAATGCTGCGGAGGTCAGAAGAGGGTGTCGGACTCCCCTGGAACTGGAGTTCTCCTGGAATTGGAGTTTCAGACGGTTCTCAGCTGCCATGTGGGTGCTAGGGATCAAACCCGGGTCCTCTGTAAGAGGCCATCTCTCCAGCCCCGTATCTTTAGTTTTTAAATGAGGGAACTAAAGCAGAGAGAAGGCAAGCTCTGTGCCTTAGGGGCCAGTAGGTGATTGACAGTGTTCAGTTGGAACTCAGGCCTGACACCAATCTGGAGAGTCCACTGTCATAGGTGTGCTAGCCTTCCTAGTTATAGTGTTCACGGTATGGTGAAAATAAAATAGACTCTACTTATGAAAACACTTGATGTTAACCCACTCTGTGGATATACGGCAGTTTAAACACCGTTCTTGCACACTCTTTGCTACTTGTACCACTGATACTTCCTATAACCCACCCTAATGGCTGAAACTGATTGAGCTTTGGTTGGGGATTGCTTTGGGGTGCAGATAGTCATGGGTTTATGAGAGCAGAGTAGAAAGGATGTTCTGGCTAAATAGAGGAAATACAGTTGGAGAATGTGAGTTTTTCCTGCGTCTTGTGGGGTCTTGGGTCTGACAGGAGTGGGTGAGTCTGCTGCCCACCTCCACAGTCTTTCCTGGCGTTATCCTCCCCTCTAATTGCAGGGTGCTCTGTTCTGCCTTGCCCAGGCCATTAGCCCTGCTGTTGGCTGCACTCTCAGCAACCGGTCCAGGCATAACAGTGAGAAAGGTTAAGTGTTCATTTTTGTGAGTAAATTTGCAATGCTGCTTTGAGACAACATAATTGCTACTTCCCACACCTTATTGTGTCTAGTGGAGGAATGGTCACAAAGACATCAAACAAACATTGAGTCTCTGTGACCACCTCCTGCACCTGTCATCCTTCAAAAATTAGGCAAAACGGTGGGTTTTGAAAACCTTTAGTGCCTTCCTGCACTAGTTCCTTGTCTGGGGCAACACCTGGAGGTGCCTTTAATGTTTGAAACTCCCATCGGTTAGTCAGTGAAGAGGCAGAGCTACTTGGACACCCTGGCTTCTCAGATGTTACAGTAATCACCCTTCATATTTCATTCTTTCACTTGTTCACAAATTCATTCAGACTTCTGAGTTCCATTGCTAGGTATTGAAAAATCCTCATTGAGAAGTTTCCAGGCTGTGTGTGGGTTCGTGTGTGAGTGTGCATGCATTTGTGTGTGTGTGTGTGTGTGTGTGTGTGTGTGTGTGTGTGTTAAAATACAACAATAATATTAGGCCAAATCCATAAAGTTTTGAACAGTGTGTTGTAGAAGTGAATCAGTTAGTCATTTTGATATAGAGAATTAAGCTGGATATACATTCCCAGTTGGGATAATATTGCCCTCAAAGGGGCAAAACTTGTCTCTTGGGGGAAAAAATAATCTGAGCTGAACAATGATTTGTGGTTCTCCATACTTAACCCTAGCCAACAAAATCTTATTCCTTCAGATTTAATTTCTCTTGTTAGATTTTAAATTGAATTTATTTATTGTTTTTTTTTTTTTTTTTTCCTTTGAGGAATCAGTAATGTAATAAAGAGCTGGAAACCACTGAGCTAGCGAAAGAACCCTACTCATGGATTCAGGCTGAGTCTGTTTAACACTACTAGTGTAGGACGATGGGCCTAGCTCGTTGGCAGAGTGAGGCCATGGGTTTGATCCCCAGCAACAGGGGGAAGAAGACCTGAACAGTTGGCTAAAAAGAGCATTGCCAATGGCTGATTTTTCAAAAAAATTGTCATTATTTTACTGATGAAAATCCTTGTGGCTGGAGAAGAGAGCCTGCAATTCCCTTGTGGAATGCATGGTTAGCATACAGGCGGCTTTGGATTTTAAGACCAGCACCCTCTTAGCATTCCAGATTGTTTGTTATAGACAGATGCTACATCCCCATACCTCATAAAATAGCTAAGTGAATTCTCAACTATTTCTGTAGGCTCCTCAGAAATGAATTAGTGCTAGAGAGACACAGAGAGCCAATTTTTGGCCTCAGTTTCCCAGATGAATAAAAAAAAATGCTAGAAAAATCATTGACACCTGGAGTTGACTGGGATTCTGTGCAGATGGATTCTCATGTTACCACTTACAGACAGACGGCCATTGACTTAGCAAGTGCGATACCCTCCCAACCACTCAGGGGTTAAGAGATCAAATTTTAATATACAGAGAAGGCAATAAACCTCTTCCTGAGGCCATATGTAATTTATTCTTTTGTTTTGTAGTTTTTATCTTTTGGACTATCTGTACTTTTTCCATTCCTTTTTCTATACCTTGCCTAAAGCTTACCCTAAGAAATTGCTGAACCCAAGATTTGGGAGTTTTGGAGATGGCTTGGAAGGAATTTTTCACTATATAAAGACTTTTAACTAGTGAAACACAAGACAAATTTGGAAAGTATAATGAAAGCTAGACTCTAACAATCAAGAGAACAGAAATAATGATAATTACTGAGGAAGGTGGCCTGAGGGAGAGAGGGGGATGAAAATGGTCTCAAAAATCACCTTACCTGAAACGCCCCATTTACAAAGAATAATAACAACTCCCATTTCCCCCTTCTACCAGACTTGGGAAGCTAAGAAGCCCTGCCACCTACAAAGACAGCCTGAGCAGTCCTCAGGAGTGTCCGAAAGAGGCCATGAACATGCTGGGGTTTGAGCAGAAAACCTGGCTTAGAATTCACTGTAAGCAAGGACAAAGTCAAGCCAGCTAGAGTTAGTGACTTCCCAAACCAAGGCCACAGTCCGAAAAAACTCCAACTCACAGTGCTTCTCTCTAGACTAGCATTTCATTCTACACAGGTCAGAAGGCTGCAGTGGGGGCCATGGGTAGATATAAACCTTTATGTAGAAACCCTCTTGTGTGAAGTGACTGCTTGTCCAGTTACATACTATAGTCACACAGACAAGGACACAAAAGCCATTTGTTAATGGTGCAGACAAGGCTGGAGGGGAAGCATGAGAAGGTTGACCCACATTCCTAAGCCCATGTAACAAACAATTCTTCCCATTCACACCATATTAGTATTGACTGTTTTATTGTAGACTTGTTATTGTGGCTGTAACTCCTTTAATGACTCCATTTCAAAAGTTTAAACTTTGTCTACTGCTTCATTCTAGATCTCAGTGAATTGAGTGAGAATGTGTGTGTGTAACGAGTTGCCTTTTTCCCCCCTTAAAGGACACTGGATTTTATTTATTTTTCAAAGATTTATTTATTTCTATTTTAGAAGAGTCTTTTTAAAATTATTTATTATTTTTTATGTGTATGAGTGTACTGTCTGCATGTAGGTTGGTGCACCCGTGTTGTGCAATGCTGCAGAGGTCAGAAGAGGGCATTGGATTCCCCTGGAACTGGAGTTAAAGATGGTTTTTTTTGTCGACATGTGGGTGCTGGGAATTGAACCTGGGTCCTCTGCAAGAGCAGTCAGTGCTCTTAACCGATGAGCCACCTCTCCAGCCCCTATTTATTTTTATTTTAAATGTATGAGTATTTGCCTGTATGGATGTAAGTGCACTCATACAATGTCTTTAGAGGACAGAAGAGGGTGCTGGGTCTCTCTAGAGCTGGAGTTATGGACAGGTGTTAGCCACTACATGGGTGCTGGGCATAGAACCTGGGTCCTCTGCCAGAGCAGCCAGTGCTCTTAACTGCTGAGCCATCTTTTCATTCCCAATAGATCTTTTTTTAAAAAAAAAATATTTTATTTATCTTCCCTATTCTATGTGTATGAGTGTATTGCCTGCCTGTAGGGAGTTGCACCCATGTCATGTAGTCCCCATGGAGGTTAGAAGAGGACATTGGATCCTCTGGAACTGGAGTTACAGATGGTTGTTAGACCACATGTGGGTGCTGAGAATCAAACCCTCGTCCTCTGCAAGAGCAACTGGTGCTCTTAACCACTGAGCCATATCTTCTTATCTCTAGCCCCCCAAAAGATCTTTTAAAAGGAACACAAGTGTTGGTTGAGTCCATTGCCATATTGGATTCTCAGAAAGTATAGAATTCTACTAGTCAACCTTCCTTGAAACCCTGAATCATTGCTGGTAAACAATTTAACTGCTTTTTCATTTTGACAAATTAACTTCTCTAGGACATGACCATTGAGGCTGCTGTGTGTCCTTTCTGCTGCTGAAATTTCCCATGGCTTTCTAGGTGAATGGATATCATCAGAATGAATGATCAAGTCATTAGGTTTTATTGGGTAATTAATAAAAGCTGGGAAGGAAGATCCCCAGTGACACATGTGTGTCCCCTTCCTGGATTTGCAAGAGAAAAGTGTAATCCCAAAATGAAGGATGCTTTGGGTCACTTACTTTATAACGACTCTGGGTGGGTGAGGTTCCCCTGTGACTACATCAAAGTGGTAGAAACACAGGAGAGGCTTGTGTGAGAGCATGCAGACACTTCCCTTGTGTGGATATGTACATATATTTTTAAAGTCTCTTTTAGTATGCTGGGAAACAAACAACCAAGCTTCAGAAAAGTCAACCCTGAATTAAGCAGGTGCAGGCAGAATTCTCGTGTAGCAATGTTGCAGAATTCAGCCAGAATGGAGAACGACCTTTTTCTGCGAGGGGAGTCTTTCAAGTTTTTTTTTTTTTTTTTGACAAGTGATACAATAGGATCAAGTTTTAACTGTTCTGGATTTCTTCTGACACACAGCATGAAAAACTAAAACAATATGAAAGGAAGCTCTGAGAAGATTTCTCCCAGTCATGTTTGCCCTGGGTTGCATGGTGTCTTTTCAAAAAGATGAGCTGAAGTCCTCAGAATGCCATCTGCTTTGGAAAGAGGGTTGCTGAAGATCAGGGACTTGCTTTGGGGTCATATTGAACAGGGAAGGCTGCTACAGCAAGAGGATTGGTGTCTTCATAAAAAAGACATAAATTTCGGGGCTGGAGAGATGGCCTAGCGGTTAAGAGTGCCGACTGCTCTTGCAGAGGACCCGGGTTCAGTCCCCAGCACCCACATGGCGGCTGAGAACCGTCTTTGACTCCAGTCCCAGGGGAATCCAATGCCCTCTTCTGACTTCCACGGCACTGCACAACACGGGTGCACAAACCTACATGTAGACAATATATTCATACACATAAATAAATATAAATTTTTTTTTAAAAAAGACATAAATTTGGACACAGAGAGACAGGGGACACAGGCAGAGAGTAGAGAGATGCAACTGAAGTCAGAGTGAAGGGTTTGCTAACCCCAAGTTAAGAGACCAGTTCAAGGGATACCTAGAGTTCTAAAGCAAACAGAGCCCTACTGGGGCCTTGACTGTGGATTTGTAGGCTCTTGATCTACAAGACCATGCATTATGGTTCCATTAACTTTCCCAGTTTGTGGTACTAGATTGCCATCTTCCCAGCTTTGAGTTGTCTCCCAACAGTTCACCAATGGTAATGTTTCTTTTTCTTTCCTTCCTCCCTCCCTCCCTTCCTTTCTTCCTTCCTTCCTTCCTTCCTTCCTTCCTTCCTTCCTTCCTTCCTTCCTTCCTTCCTTCCTTTCTTTCTTTCTTTCTTTCTTTCTTTCTTTCTTTCTTTCTTTCTTTCTTTCCCTTCTCTCTTTCTGTCTTTCTGTCTTTCTTTTCTTTCTTTTGACAGTTAACTCCAGCCCCAGCTAGCCTAGAACTCACTATGTAGACCAGCCTGGCATTGATTTCACAGAGATCTTCCTGCCTATGCCTCCTGAATGCTGAAGCTAGAAGTGTGTGCTACCATGAATAACTCAATATTTCTGATAGTAATAATTTATTATAATTTAAAGTCAATGTGTTTGACTTTTGTTTAAATCAATTTATTTATTTATTTGTTTATTTATTTATTTATATATAGAGAGAGAGTCTGTGGGCTTATGTGTCATGGCCTATGTGTGGAGGTGAGGGAATTTTTAGAAACCAGTTTTTTTCCTTCCATCCTGTGAGTCCTGGGGATTGAACTCAGGTCATCAGGCTTGGTGGCAAGCACTTTTACCTATTGAACCATCTTGCCAACCCCATGTTAGACTTTTGAACACATAATACATTCAGGTGGCTCACAAGCAAACATCCACAAAGGTGACATACAGTGAAGTCTCTTGGTCCATCCATTTCCCATCTTACCTAATCTTGTTTCTCCATTGTGGTTATTGAGGTTATTGGTTAATTTATGTACATATTGTTAGGTCAGACCTAACACATATCAGTTAGGCGTTTCTATTCTCTTCATAAGAATTATAGTGAGGCCGGGCTTGGTGGCACACGCCTTAATCCCAGCACTTGGGAGGCAGAGGCAGAGGCAGGTGGATCTTTGTGAGTTCAAGGCCAGCCTGGTCTACAGAGTGAGTTCCAGACAGCTGGGGCTATGGGAGACCCTGTCTCAAAAAGACCAAAAAAAAAAAAAAAAGAATTATAGTGTTCAGGGCTGGAGAGATGGCCTAGCGGTTAAGAGCGCCAACTGCTCTTGCAAAGGACCTGGGTTCGATTCCCAGCACCCACATGGCAGCTGAGAACCGTCTTTAACTCTAGTTCCAGGGGAATCCGACACCCTCTTCTGACCTCCACGGCATTGCACGACACAGGTGCACAAACCTACATGCAGACACATAAAAAATAAGTAAATAAAATTAAAAAAAAAAGAATTACAGTGTTCTTCATCTTACCATTTTTTTTCTAATCAGAAGATTCCTTTTTTTCCCCAATCAGAAGTTCTCCAGTACGAATGTCGATGAATAGTGTTTCTGCCTTGCCGTTAAGGAGAGAGCAGAGAGTGGGCTTCTTTAACTAGCTTGGTGTTAGAACACTCTAGTTCACTGTACCTAGCTGTAGAAGAAATATGGCAGCCAAGGCTGGAAATGTTAGAGCTATCCTCCTTGGAAAGTAGATCTCCATGGAAATGTCGGTGGCCTAAGGAGCATGCTCCCAAGGCCCAGGTGTCCTCTTGGGCTGGTGGAGAACGGAGTGTGAACAGGTTGGTCTTCTGTATCTCTGTCATCTCTTGGATGCTTCAAAGCCAGGTGGGATGCTCAGAGGGACAGGTGTCCTGTCCAACAGCTACCTGATCATGGTGGGCTTTGGGTCTTCCCATTCATGCAGGAATGACTCAGTACAGCATGGGGTAAATTAAAAGCATGGGCTTCAGTGTCACAGGCCTGATGTGAACTAATGTTATCAGCTGGAGATTTGGCCTACATAACTAAACCTCTCTGTATTTCAGATTCATTATTTACAAAGTAAAGATGTCCTGAGGAGCAAAACGATTATTAGTTTGTGAATGCACTGCCTGGCACCTTGATATTAAGAGAGTGACTGGAGTGCCTGGGATGTGGCTCAGTGGCAGAGAGCTCGCTTAGCAAGCAAAGCCTTGGGTTCAGTTCCTATCTGGGGTAAGGGGAGGGAGCAGAGGCAAAGATGATGAGAGTGAGATTAGAGATACTGGATGGAGAAACTTAGCAACACAGGAGGATGAGAACTTGGATATGGGCTAGATCTAGGAGATTTCTCATTTTGTTTTGGTGCTGGGAATTAAACTGAGAGCCTCAAGAATGCTAAACACACACCCTATTGCTGAGCTATACACATCTTCTTTTACTAACCCCTCTGTGAATGGGTTAGTGTGACCTCCTTTACAGAGGCTGGAGGGGACTAAGGATGCATACGAAAAAATACATAGGCCAAAGGGAATTTAATGTTCTTTTTGACCTCAATTAACTTACAAAACATATAAGAAATTATATGGAAATAAGTACCAATTATTTTCTGTCAGGATCTTGCATCGTCTTTGCCGTCATGACATCTAAATTTTGCTAGGTCATTGGGTCTTTGATGTCCTATATTAACCCATCACCCTCCATCCATTTCTTACCATAGGTCTTTACTGACAATGCTGCCACCTGCAGAGCAACTGACTTCATGTTTATTCTGTGCTCTGATCCTTGATCCTTACTGCCCTGGCACACTTCCTCACTGCCTGGAATGGGCAACAATAGCACTTCCTAAATGAATAAATGTGTTGCCTTTTAACACCACATCAGCAAAAGGAGCAGGAAGCTGTTGAGTTCACATTGTGCATGCTTGGCGATTTTCAACGGGTCTCTTAAGATTTCCATGCACAACTCCTATTAGAGCTGTATGTAATTGGAATACCACCCTTCACAAATCACTGTATTGAAGCTTTGTTTGGTCCACTCTCAGGGCAAGAGCCTTCTTAATTTAGATATTGGGGAAAATCAACTTAGGCAAAGAACTACGATAGTATCAATAGGGTATTAATTGATAAATTCATTTAATAACTTCTCAACTGAGTGTGTGCCAGGTTTCTCAAGAATGATAACAGTATTAGGAAAAAAGTATTGGCACCTCTGATATTTCTCAGTCATGTATTATTAAAATGAGATTTGATAGATATAATATTTCTAAGTAATGTATTATTAAAATGCAAATACTCACATAAATCATAACTCCATGTCATCAATGCCATATTTTCTATTGCTTTGGAGGGTCATAGTTATCAGCATGGTTGGTCCCAAGGCTTAGGGTGGTAGAGACATTTTGATGTCAAGTTTATATCACGAAGTGAGAGCATCTATGAGTGGGTAGCAAAAAGAAAAGGGACAGAAGCTGAGCCAAGAAGCCATTCCTATATAAAGATGTCAAAAGATCCCAGTGTGCTAGTGCACACTTGTAATCCTGACATGCAAGAGGTGGAGGCAGGAGACTGGGAGTTCAAGACCAACCTGGGTTACAAATCCAAGGGTGTGTGTGTATGTGTGTGTGTGTGTGTATCAGAAAGAAAAGAAAGAAGAAAAAGAATGTTGGCCTCCTATGAGCGAATCATATGGATTTATATGTTTCATAAGTTAATTGAGGTAAAAATGGATACTATATTCTCCTTGATGTAGGAATAATTTTTACAACATGGACATAATCTGGACTATAGACATCTACCTAACCTTGCAACCAAAATGTTACTGTTTATAATGTAAGGCAGTTCACTGGTCCATGTGCTTCCTTTGTGAGCATATGACATTAATTCATCAGGACCCCTCCTTTCCCTGCACCCAAGATAGTATAATATATATATATATATATATATATATATATATATATTACATGTACACACACACATATATATATATATATATATATATGTGTGTGTGTGTGTGTGTGTGTGTGTGTGTGTGTGTGTGTGTGTGTTTGTAACATTCTAGGTCCAGGGATCAAAAAGCATGATTCTTTAATGAGATAAGAGTGGGTCCTGACTTCTACTTCCCCATTTCCTGCTGAATATGCTGTTTCAATAAAATAGTGAGTGAAAGCTGGGCTTGGGAGCATAGCTCCCTGAGACATCTAAAGTCAAAGGTCCTCCACAGTTCCATCTACTCCTGACCTTGAAATGAGTCAGGGTGTTTCTTCATTAAGGCATAAAAGTAATGTGGCTTAGAAACCCTGTACCTTGATTTATGTATTTTCATCATATCCATTTTTAGTGGCCTCTGGACTCTGTTAAAGGAGGTCACAGTAACCCATTCAGAGAGGGGGGGAAAAGGGAGCTGTGGTATAGTTTACAATAGAACATGAGCTTAGCATTTGCAGGTCCTTATTTCAATGCCCAGCACCAAAATGCATAGTGCGAATTTGGGGTTAGGACTTAGTGGTATAGCATGTTTTTAGCATACATGTAAACACACACACACACACACACACACACACCACACCACCAATATCTAGGCTGCTCAGTAGCCCCTCCCCCATGCCCCAGCTAATTGGTTGGTGCTGTCAGAGGGGGGCTCTTTTACATAAAAGGGCTGTCTACCCACAGGAAGTAAAAATTCTTATGCATTAGCCCAAGTTTGACCTACGTGCAACTACATTATCATCCAGCTTATACAGCTCTATTAATGTCCTAAGGGTAAAAGATATTGAATGCAATCCTTTTACAGTCCAACTATTGATGTTGAAAACAGTCTTCAGTTGGTAATCTTCTAAGAGAAGACTTATAAACTTAGTCTTCTTTTGAATATTCCTGGTGAATCCCCTGTGTTTACTCTTCTAGAATGTGGTCAGCGAATGATACCAATTTCACTAATCTAAGATTTTTCATGAACTCATAGTCAGCTTTGCATCAGTACAACTAATACCTGTCTCTCAAATGAAAAAGAAGGAAAGTCTGAGTGAGCTCACAGTTTGGGGGGTTTCACTGCATGGTTGTTCCTTTGAGCTTGTGGTGGCAACCATCACAGGAACTCCTGGTGGAACAAAAGTGCTCCCTCTGTGACCAAGAAGAAGAGAGGAAGAGGAAGGAGCTGGATTCTCATTATCCCTTTTAAGAGCATGTCCACAGTGACCTAAACAACTGCCGGGACACTCCATTTGTTAAGTAGCAACTGGTTTTCTAAAGACCGTCCTAGGGGCCAAGCCAGGCCCATGGGGGACACATATGATCTAAACTGTAGGTGTCATTTTTTTCCCTCAAATTACAGCCCAGTAATCCTCAAGTTCATGATCCTCAGTTACCTGAGGGCTTGGATTATAGACATACATCACCATGCCTAGTGCAGCTGTCATCTTTTGCAAAACTCCAAACTACATTTTGATCTGATCTTCGGGACCTTATTTTCTTTCTAACACTCTTCAATGGTTCCTAATTCACCTTCTCATAGAAATATCTTGCCTTATTATTTCATTCTTGCAGTTGACTCTTGTTGTTTATACCTAAAAGCATATATCCTCAGTGTTTTCCTTATAAAAACAATTTTGTTTGTAATGTCACTCTCTAGGGCATGACAGCAGTAGTTGTTTTGGGAAACCACCAGGTAAGGAGGTTTTAAGACTTACCAATAAATCATCATTTTCAGGGTCAACAGCTTTGACACAAAAATCTCTAGAAAAATGAGGTCAAGGAACCAGTACAATGAACCAGACTCATTGAGTGTGCATACACACTACAGAAACATGAGGAATTTTCTGGCATTGTTGTTCTAAATGATGTCAAGTTTTCAGCATGCAGGGGGGAAACTAGAACACCGAGACACTGAACACTAAGCTTTGTGTAACCTGCCTGAAACAACAGATCATAGCTGTCAAGGAAACTTTTATTCTGCCCTTGGTCGTTGGTGATGGAGTATAACATTCTCTTGTACTCTCTGAAGAAGAAAGCTTTTCAGGAGCATTGCTATGTGCCTAAATACCTCGAGAGAAATGGGAGTCACAGACATCATCCTCCTGTGAATTAGAAATGATGTGAATCACATCCCCCAGGACCTGTTGGAGAACCGTAGGATCTTGAAAGATGAACCCCTCAGAGCCTTGGGAAACACAGGTAGGTGACAAGACCCACATCTCTGATGCAGGCTGAAGGCGGTTGGGTCCAACTTGCACTTATGGTGGGGAGATGTTTCTTCTCTTCATTCCTTCTTTCCTGTGAGTTTGACTGAGCAGACAGCCCCCTCAGCTGCCAAGGACACAGGGGCTTTGGCTGGAGCCCTCTAAGGGAGGAACCCTCAGTGCCTGGGTGTAAGGTGTTCTTTACTTTCCCCCTCTCACCTTTTCCTCTGTGCCTTATTTTCTTGCATCTTCATCTTCGGCCAGTTTACAGTTTCTAGTGGTAAAGACTTGATTTTTCATTTATTTTTTGCTTGTTCATGTTTTCCTTTTAGTGTTTTTCCTACAGCGAGAATGAGTTAATTCATTAAGACATGCTTCATACACTTGTTTTTTTTTTTCTTTTCCACCCTTGAAATTCAAGTTTTCTTTATCTTTTTCTTCATGTTTGTGGGGCAGAGTCTTGTTTATGAAGCATGGACTGTACCACTGAGTGACTTCCCCAAGTGGAAATTCCAAGTTTTGATGATTTTTAAAAATATTTTTAGTTGCTATCTTTATTTTATGTGTATAAGCATATTGCCTACATGTGTGTACATGCATCCTTGTTGTGCATTGCCCTCAGAGTCACAAGACAATGTCAGATTTCCCTGGGACTGGAGTTATGGACAGCCATCAGTAAACATGTAGGTGCTGGGAATTGAACCTGGGTCCTCTGTAAGAGCAACTGGTTCTCTTAATTGTTGAGCCATCCCTCAAGCCCCAGTTTTTGATGATTTGACGAAGACAGTCCCTAATTTCCCCCATGAATACTTCTTAGCCCATGAGTCCCAATTTTTGCTTAAAAAAACATGAACATGATTCCTTATTGTAGTAAGTTGTGTAATATAGCAATAGCAATGGCTTTGTCATTGTAGCTTTGTCGTCTGAGGATACTGCTTCATACCTAGTCAGCCAAACTTTTATCACTGAGCTACATCTCCAACTCTTTTTCATACTTTTATTTTTAGTCAGGGTTTCATTAAATTACCCAGGCTTCCCTTGAACTCACTCTGTAGGCCCCAAACGTTTTGATTTGCAATTCTCCTGTCTCAGCCTCTTCAGTAGCTGGGATGACAGGTCTGCGCCATCAAACCTGCCTGCAATCTTTATCAAGGAGTTGATAGCTGAACAAATTCTAAGTCTGTTGTAGCAGTTAAAGCTCCCTTTCACAGGAGGGCCAAACTCATCAGCCCACTCTGACCCTTGTCCTCCCACTAGGAAGTCATGTCCCTCTCCTCACCAATCAAGGTTGGCTTCCATTAAGGAAGATCTGAGGTCTCACCCTTCAGGGATGAGCTCTGCGTTGGTTCTACTGATGCTGTTACTAGCACATGTGTTTTCAGCTACCAAGAGAATGTGGGTTTTTTGTAGTGATGGAAAGTTGAGTATGATCTAGTTTGGTTATGATCGGTGGCTCTTAAATTCTAAGGGTGCCAGAGTGAGGGGCCTGAAATTTTCTTGTGAGGATCTTGGAGAGCCCTCCTACCCCTTCAGCTATAATTCTGACCTATTTGTACTGGCTCCTTTACAAAGGAGAGAATACTATTAGAAATGCTCCTACCCTTTTGGCTTAGATTACACAGAGAACTCTGCCAGCTGCAGCCTTGGTTCTGGAATCTCAGACTTACCTGGCTGTGAAGTTAGACAGGTGTACACAGCTTTACTCAATGGACTTTAATTTTATGTAAGCCAGAATCCTTTAGAGAGTGAAAAGATATACTGAAAACATTTTAAAAATTAATTAAGGGGGGGGGGACATGGGTCTAGATTTGTTAAAAAAATTAAAAATAAATTTATGTGAAAAACATTAATTAGGGGCCTACAAGATAGCTCAGCGGATAAGTGGGTAAAGGTATATTCTTTCAAGCTTGTTGACTTGAGTTCAATCCCTGGAACATACATAGATGAAGGGGAGAACCTGTTTCTGCAAGTTTCCTTTGACCTACACATGCACACATGCTCACACACAAATAAATAAATGTGCCGGGCGTGGTGGCCCACGCCTTTAATCCTAGCACTTGGGAGGGAGAGGCAGGTGGATCTCTGAGTTACAGGACAGCCAGAGCTATAGAAAGAACCTGTCTCAAAAAGACCAAAAAAAAAAAAAAAAAAAAAAAAAAAAAAAAAAAAAAAAAAAAAAAAAAAAAAAAAAAAAAAAAAAAAAAAAAAACAAGAAACCCCAAACAAACAAACAAACAAAAACCCAAATAAATAAATGTAAAAAAGTTGGGGGCTGGAGAGATAGCCCAGCAGTTGAGAGCACTGGCGCTTCTGGCTGGTTTCACCGTCTTTATCAGGGTGGCCCCCAGCCCATGGAGGGTGCTGTTCACTTTCAGGGAGGGTCTTAGTCCCTCAGTTAATCTTCTCTGGAAGCACCCTCACAGCCTCATTAATGCCCAAGGACACACGGCCTAGACATTTCTTAATCTAAACAAGTTGACAATGGAAATAAGCCATCCCAGCCCTCCTGAAGCCAATCTAAGGACAAACAGGAAGGTGCCTGGGGCCCAATATCCCCTTCCAGGGAACTTTCCAATGACCTAACTTCCTTCTACTTGTCCTTTCTCTTAAAGGTTCTACCACCTCCTGATAGAGCCAAGCTGAGGGCCAGGTCTTTAGTACATGGGCCATTGAAGAACATCGAATATACAAACTTTAGCACTCAGCACATATTTATTGATCACCTGCTACATCAGGTATTTTGCTGGATTTGGAGAAACCAAAAATCATCCTAGCCCTTTTCTGTGAAGTTCTGTTCTCCTCATTTTGGACACTAGACAACTCTGGTAATTTAATAGACGTAGTAATGAGGTACTTCCACGACAGAAGGAGGAATGTCGTTTAATTCTGTTTCTGGATTTTCTCTTTGAACCTATTGCTGGAGCTAGCAGAAAAGGAGATGACGCTGGAATTAGATTTGGGAAAGTTTACATGCACAAGGATAGAAGACTGACTAACACATTCAATTGATGTGAAGTGACTGATCTTTGTGTTTTTTCAACGGCCAAAAAGGTCAACTTTCTTAAGCTCAGAGACCAACACCAGGGCCAGGCATGCTAGCATTGGGATTAAGAGTGGAAAGTATGCCTGGACAGATGGCTCAGTGGTTAAGAGCACTGGCTGAATTCCCAGCACCCACATGATGACTAACAATACCCATGACTCCAGTTCCAGGGGATCCACTTCTCTTCTGGCCTCTTTGGGCATTGCATGACACAGGTGCACTTACAAATATTCAGGAAAAACACTCATACCCATAAAAGAAAAATAATTTTTGTGTGTGTGTTTTTGAGACAGGGTCTCCCTATAGCCCCAGCTAGCCTGGGACTTGCTATGCACACCAGGCTGGCCTTGAACTCACAGAGATCTGCCTGCCCCTGCCTCCTGAGTGTTGGGATATGAGCCATCATGCCTGGCAAGATATAAAAATCTTAAAAAGGAATGGAAGCCACTAATAGAATGGCCAGATGTGATTTTTTTTGATAAACTTTTTTTTTTCAGTACTGCGGATTAAGCTCAGTTTCACATGCTAGATAAGCACTGTACTGCTGCACAGTATCCTGGGCCCTTTTATTTTACTTTTTATGTTGAGAGTGACAGGGTCTCATTAAGTTGCCCAGGCCGACCTTGCAATTTAGATCCTCCTGCCTCAGTCTCCCAAGTAGCTGAGTTTACAAACCTGTACCTCAAGACCCAGAAGATTATGACTGTTTTTATTATACCTATTTATTGGGCACAGTGAAGTAATTTGACCCATAAATGCAATGTATAATGGTCAAGTCACACTGGGTAGCTTTTCCATCTCATGAAATATTAAACATTTTTCTGTGTTGTGTTAAGGATTGAACTCAGGGCCTTGCATATACTAGTTCAGTGCTCTACCACTTAACCACATCCCAGTCCACAATTTTCAATTCTATATAATGATTGTACACAGTTATGAGGTAAAGTGCATTATTTCAAGACTTGGTACTCGATGTAGTTATTCCCTTGTCTAGACCCTAGTCTCTACTTATCAAATAGCAGTCTGGAGGTCCCACTGAATTTTTTTTTGTAACTGTCCTTAACATTCATATTGAGTAAATGCGTGAGGACTCCATCCCATCATTCCAAAGCTTGAGTGAACACCCAGGTTTCCTGGGGAAGAAGAGATTCTTTTGGAAGAGTGTAGCAACTTCTAAGTTTCCAGCTGGTCAGCCTAGCCTAGGCCATTTCAGACTTGTAGGCTCCCACAGTGGTAGGAGGTCATGCCTTTAAATAAACTTTTTTACAGCTGGGGAGATGGCTCGGTGGGTAAGAACCCAAGGATCCAAGTTCAAATCCCTGACGCCTATGCAGGCACTAGCTTTAGTACTGTAGAGTTAAGATAGGAGGATCCCAGGGACTTGCTGGCTACCAGCCTTTCTCCAGGTTCAGTGAGAGACCCTGTCTCAAGGGAATACGGCAGGATGTGTAGAGCAGGCCACTTGATGATGACCTTCTCTGGCCTCTGCCCTGGTACACACATGTGCATACACTGCACACAAATATGTATCAATGCACGCAATAAGACAAATCTGTCAATCTGTTTCCTCTTGGTTCTGATCCTGTGAAGAACCCCAACTGCTCGACTGGGATTGAGGCCTGTTTGAATCCTGATTTCTATAATTCCTATCTGCATGACTTTGGGCAAATCACTTTGCTAAAATCTCAACATCTTCCCTTATGAGTGATAATAATAGCAAATTCCTTCTAAGGTTACTAAAAGGATAAATCAAGCCAGTATGTTGAAAGTGCTCAGCAAATTGCTTCACAGGGGTTAAGGAGAAACCATAGTTTTCTGTTATTTTTAGCTGAGTGCTTCATGGCAGGCTTTATTTGAGGCGTTGTGGGAATGTGAAGCTATGCATTGGGCCAACCTGAACCTTTCTGGGGGTAGAGTATCACGTCTGTTTGCAGAGGTCTATTGGCCCAACATTCTCCAGCAGCCCTCTGAACAGCCACAGGATTATAGCTGCTGGTGAGGGAAGGAAGGGGTCACCCACAAGTGGAGAAAGGATTCTGGGAACAGCCTGGACATGGGGAAGCAGCTGTTGAAGACAGTTTGCTAATGGCCATTCAAGTCTCAGGGTATACCAAACCCAAGCAGTGTGTTCATAGACCAGGATACTTCTAAGAGGTATTTATCTCAGGACATCAAGGCCTCTTACCATCTGTCTCTTGGCTAAAGTGGGCTGCCTTACAGAGGTGCCCATTGAATAGTATGGGCTCTGTTGAACCCTTCAGTGTTTTTGGTTGGTAATCTTGCTGTATTTGTTTGTGTACAGAGGGGTCTGAATGGCATAAATTAACTGAATGAAAAAGACTATTGTTCACCCCATGATATCCCATGCTGTTCCTGGAAGGGCTATCGGAGAGATCCATGGCACCAGGGGCCAAATGAGGAGCAGTTCCCAGGTTTGTGCAGAGTGCAGAAACTGGGTTGAAATGGAGCTGTCAGCGTTCTCTAAGGACACCCATGGTCATGGCTCAGCACTGTCCTGACTCTGGCTGGATGATCAGCAGAAGGCTGGAAGGGTTGGAGTGATGTTTTTTATTTAAAGATGGTTTGGATGGCCGGGCATGGTGGCGCACACTTTTAATCCTAGCACTTGGGAGGCAGAGGCAGGTGGATCGTTGTGAGTTCAAGTCTAGCCTGGTTTACAGAGTGAGTTCCAGGACAGCTGGGGCTACAGGGAGACCCTGTCTAAAAAAAAACAAAAAAAAAAAAAAAAAAAAGAAAAAAAAAAGATGGTTTGGATGTAGGTCAGCGAGGCTGTGGACACTTGGGAAAGGGACCCATGAAATCGAACCTTTAAGCTTGTGGAGAAAGATTTTTATGTACTGGGGATTAACTTGGCAAAAGTGGGAAAGAGACATGAGCCACTTGCTCTCTTAAATACCCTCAAAGCCAAGCAAATCAAAGCGGTAGAGTCATTCGAAGCCTCTCCTCCCTTTTTAGATGAAAAGACTGAAATAGCACAATTGCTTTCTGTTCTGGTTTCCCATCACCTTCTGGATACTTCTGAACTTTCTTACTGGGGCTTTCTAGAGTAGTCTACTCTGCATGGGCCCCAGACAATGTGTTCTCCTGGAAAGATGAGACATTTAGGATCAGTCTTAGGGCAAGAGGTGGTCATATACTATGTGTAACAAACATTTCTGGGTTTTCAACATTAAGGCACATAGTAGGTGCTATGGTTTGGGTTTGGTTTGTTCCTCAAAGGTTCATGTAGTAGAAGCTTGGCCCCCAATACTACAGTATTAGGAGGTGTTGGGTGCTTTAAGGGGTGGGGGCCTCGTGGGAGGTGTTTAGGTCTTGAAGGTACTGTTCTCATGAATAAAGAAATGCCTTTCTTGGGAGACTGGGTTAGTTCTGTGTGATTTGGATTGGATTTTATGGGAGTTTGGATTCAAGGAATTGGATTAGTTCCTGCCAAAGTGTTTAATATTTTTATTTTACAAATATGACTGTATTTCCTGCACATGCGTAAGTGCGCCCATGTCATGCAATGCCCGTGGAAATCAGAAGAGGGCGTCAGATCTCCTGGAACTGGAGTTATGGATCATTGTTAGCTGCCTTGTGGGTGCTGGGAATTGAACCTGGCTCTTCTGCAAGAGCAGCCATTGTGCTTAACGACTGAGCCATCCATCTCTCCGGCCCCAAAGGGACTTTTTTTTCTGTTTTATCGAGTTTTTGTGAATTTTATAAAATGTATTCTGATCGTGGGGCATGGTGGCACACGCCTTTAATCCTAACACTTGGGAGGCAGAGGCAGGTGGATATTTGTGAGTTCAAGGCCAGCCTGGTCTATAGAGCGAATTCCAGGCCAGCTGGGGCTACAAGGAGACCCTGTCTCAAATTCTGATCATATTTAGATCTCCTCCTGTATCTGTACCCCTTTATTATCCTCCCATCAGATATATTATATTATATTATATTATATTATATTATATTATATTATAGTCAGGTTTTTGTCCCCAAATGCCTTTATTGTACATTCATGCATGGAGCCTTAAAATCTCACCCTTAAAAGATACTGAATATCCCCTTCCCAGCAGTCATTGGTTACCAGTGCATAATCCGGATCCAGGAAGACAAATGAACATGTTCTTTCTCATTGCTGGATGCTAGCTTTGAAATCTCAGCTGGATTGTTTTTTGTTTTGTTTTGTTTTGTTTCTTTTGAGACAGGGTCTCCTTGTAGCCCCAGCTGTCCTGGAACTTGCTGTGTAGACCAGGCTGGCCTTGAACTCACAGAGATCTGCCTGGCTCTGCCTCCCGAGTGCTAGGATTAAAGGTGAGTGCTACCAGGCCCAGCCTTCAGATGGGTTTTTGAAAAGCTCTCCAGTGTGTCTTTGTGCCCTCCTCCTCCTCCTCCTCCTCCTCCTCCTCCTTCTCCTCCTTCTTCTTCTTTGGATTTTTGAGACTAGGTCTCCCTGTAGCTTCAGCTGTCCTGGAACTCAGTATGTAAACCAGGCTGGCCTTGAACTCACAAAGATCTGCCTACCTCTTCTGGGATTAAAGGTGTGCCACCACTCCCGGTGGTCTTTGTGTTCTTTATAGATACTGGCTTATCCTCCCTTTTTCCCACATTGCGATGTAGTATGAGGCCTTTTCTAGAAGCTGAATGGATGCTGGCATAATGCCCTTAACCTTTCCCGTCTCCAGAATTGTGAAATACACAAATCTATTTTCTTTATTAATTACCCAACCTCAGGTATTTTGTTACAGTAACAGAAAACAACCCAAGGCAGTAGATCTTGGCTGCATGACCAATTGTGGCCTATGAAATAGAATGAAAATTACAATAAAAAAAAGAAAATTACTTGACTCCGTTCTGAACTGGACTTTTGCTTACCAGCACTCACTTTCCCTCTTGAATAGCCACTGGCAGTGCTTGAGATAGTGACTCTCCATTGACCTGAGTCCTGGATGATTATAATGAGAATCCTCATGACCAGAAATGGACATAGAGCATGACTGAGGAATAGCTCCATTTTGAATCATTCATGGAGATTCAGGTTACTTGTTATGTACCATAACCCAACCTATCCTGACTGATAGAGGAATCCAATCATTGGACGAAAGAATGCTGTGTAACCAGGCTCTCTCGTTTCTCATGCGTTCTTGCATCTGAGAGCTGATCTAACCTTGCCCTCCTATGCCCCACAATTCTTTCTTCTGGAGCTCACTGAGAACAGAGCAGATGGAGACCTGTGAACACGAGCTCCTTATCTCATTCCTGAAACGAACATTGATCGGGGTGCAGGAGTGGGAAAGTCAGGACACTTCCGTGTTGTCAGGTTCCTGAAACCAGTTGTTCAAAATTCACCAAGAAAGAAATCGTAGGCCATAGACAGGAGCTGAGCAACTTAGCTAAGGTTAAAGAGCTTGCTGGTAGGTTGGCAGTAGAGGCAGGACTAGAGCTCAGGACCCTCTGTTACTAAATTTTTCTGTGGGATTAGAGGACTACACTAGAAAGTCAGAAGGAGACCACTGGACTCAGGTCAGCTCTACCCAGCACAAAAATAGGTCGAGCTACAAGTGTGGTACAAGAGTAGAAACAGATAAACTGAATTGAATAACATATTTTGATGTAAGCCAATATATAAAAAAGAACATTATGCTGAAATATGTAAACTGTACAAATGAGACATTTCACATTTTCATACAGGCTTTGAAAATCGTCACATGTGTACTTAGAGTGTGTATCATTCAGAGAGACAGTGTTTCCAGAATCCAGTATAGCTTCTGTACTGGACTCTGTGCATGCATGCATGTGTGTGTGTCTGTCTGTCTGTCTGCAGGTGTGCACATGCTACTGTGGACATATGGGTGGACGTCAGAGAATAACCTCAGATATCATTTTCCACTTTGTTTGAGACAATGTTTCCTATTATTTATCTTTGCATGCACCAGGCTAGCTGGCTTTCGAACTTTTGAGAATTGCCCCGTCTCCACTTCCCATCATACCGTAAGAGCACTGGGAATTGCAGACGCATGTACCACCACCCAGTCTAGCTTGATGTGGGCTCTGGGGACCGGAACTCAAGTCCTCATGCTTGCTCAACAAGTGCTTTACCTGCTGAGCTATATCCCCCAGCCCAAATTCTTGGAGGGCTAAGGGCCTCAGCCCAGTTCCGTTGTTAGATATATAATTTTACATCACACCAAATAGCATGTTTCTCATTTCTTTATCTGGATTGTAGACACTATAACTCTTGGCCTCTGGTTATTTCATCAGGCTCAGAAGGCTGTTAATGAGATAATGTCTGAGTTCAACAGAAGGTCCTATCTGCCCAAGTTCAAGGTGCTTTTCTCTTTTATGTGTCAGTGGGGAAGTCCCATTAACACCCATGGGAACTATGCCTGTTGTAGTGCCAGGCGGGGAGTAATACTAGGTTATCTACGGGGATGTGCTCTTCTGCGTGGGTGGGGACTTTCTGCTATGGCTGGAGACTTACAAAGTCTGCTTGTGTTGCCATAGGGGAAGGGTGGCTTCTTGGCAGGCGGCTGGAGAGGGGAAGTGGGAAAGGTAAAGCCAAGGCATTAAAGGCTGTTGTCTTCAGAGCACACACCTGTGCTCTTCCTGGCAGGGCACTGTAAGCAGGTCAGGCCGATAGCTACCATTTCTTTTGTAGAATGGCTAGCTTAAGTTTATTTGTTTGTTTGTTTGTTTTTTCACATTGTTGTGATCTAGAAACACCAAGCCTTTCTAAGATGGTACAGCTTGATTATGGCTCAACTCTGCAGGGTTGAATTTTACAGCGTATCAGCTTTGCCATGTCCATGGCAAAGCCTTTGTGTAGACAGCTTACAGTTGCTATCACAAGTGAACAACTTGATAACTTTAAAAAATGTCTGTGTTGCCAGGCATGGTGGTGCACAACTGTAATCTCAGCACTCAGGAGGCAGAGGCAGGTGGATCTCTGTGAATTCAAGGCCAGCCTAGACTGCAGAGTGAGCTCCAGGCCAGCAGGGACTAAAGGGAGACCCTGTCTCAAAAAGGCAAAAAATAAAATAAAAAAAGTCTGTGTTGTAGATGAAGACCGTTTGCCTTAAGTCTGCTGTTTGGACCTATGCAGTTCCACTTGGCATGTTGGAAAGATAAGAAATTAATCTAAACCTTTTTAATATAATATTACAATCTCAATTCAAAATTTAACTGAAAGTTCAAAAGCCAATTGAATTCTGTGAATAACACAGTTAACTGTAGTGGTAACTTGTGAATGATTCTGAACATTCAGGTAAATACTTGAAAGTTTGTGTTTAGGGCCAGTAACATGGTAAAATATTTTTGGTTCTTAAAAAAAAAAGTTTAAGCCGGGCGTGGTGGCTCACACCTTTAATCCTAGCACTTGGGAGGCAGAGGCAGGTGGATCTTTGTGAGTTCAAGGCTAGCCTGGTCTACAGAGTGAGTTCCAGGACAGCTGAGGCTACAGCTGTCTCGAAAAGCCAAAAAAAAAAAAGTTTAGCTTTTGGGGCCACTGAGTTAGCTCAGAGGATAAAAGTACTTGCTGACAATCCTGAAAACCTGAGTTTGATCCCTGGAACCCACACAGTGGTAGGAAAGAGCTGACTACTATTTTCTGACTTCCACGAAAGCACTGTGACATGCATGTGCCCCCACCACCAATAAATAAATGCAATAAAAAAATTTAAAGTTCATGTTGTATTAGAAAAGCTAGAGGGCAGATGTCCAGGTTGTCAACTGTCAATTGTATCATTTTCCTTCATACAGAAATGCTGTCCAGATCAGAGAAGAGCACAGGTCACTCCACAAAATGCCGGGACTTGTAGCTCGTGCCTTCCATCCCAGATGTCCAGTTGGCTAGAGATCAACTACTTTCTCTTACTACTTTTCCTTTTGATTTGTTGATACAGGTCTCACTCTGCAGCCCTGGCTGGCCTGGAACTTGCTATATAAACCAGGTTGGGTTCCAACTCATAGAGATCCACCTGCCTCTGCCTCCTGGGTGCTGCTATTAAAGGTGATCAACTACTTTTTAGCCCTTTAAACTGCATTTAACCTATAGGTGGGTGTGGCTTGCTTTTAAAAATCAGGCTACTTCTCACCTATCTAATAGCCTCTGTCTAGTTTTTCAGAGTTTGTCACAGTAGGGCTGGGGATGTAGCTTAGTGGTAGGGTATTTATCTAGCATAAGTGCTAGTTCAATTCCCAAGAGATCAAGGAAAGCAAAAGCACATTTCTTTTTTTTTTAAGTTTTTTTTTTTTTTGCCAGGCGTGGTGACACATGCCTTTAATCCCAGCACTCGGGAGGCAGAAGCAGGCAGATCTCTGAGAATTCAAGGCCAGCCTGGTCTACATAGCAAGCTCCAGGCCAGCTGGGACTAAAGAGGGACCCTGTCTCAAAAAGACAAAAAGAAAAAAAAGAGATTTGCTTTGCATTTTTAATTTATTTGTATGTATGTATGTGTGCCTGTGTGGCTTTATGTGTACCATGTTTGTGCAGGTGTTGGTGGAGGCTAGAGTGGTGGGTACCCTGGACCTGGTGTTAGAGATGGTTGTGAGCTGCCTGATGTGGGTACAGGGAACTGAACCCAGATCCTCTGCAAGAGCAGTAAGAACTCTTAACCTCTCTCCAGCCCTTGAAACACGTTTCATGTCTGGAAAAGCTATGACATATGCACATTCTCTTCAGTCTCAGAGAATAAATCAGAAAGGCTGGAAAATAAAGATTCAGGGAAGTCTGAGTACATATGATTCCTGTTCTCATAGCTACCTTTAATTTAACACAGTCTTAGGAAAACAGTTGGTGTGTACTGTTATTTTCTGGAACACACTTTACTATTCTACTGGTTCTCTTGTTAGTAAATTAAATGCATATTATCATTTTTTGTGGTACTGAAGATTGGCCTATGAAGTGCTCTACCACAAACCCCATCCCTACCCCTACATACATTTTTATAGGTACTTGGGGTGTGTTTACAATAGAGTCAATGTGTGGACTTATGGAGGGGTAAAATCGGACCTGTTTTGTAAACCATCAAGTGAGCTTGCTATTTTTCAGGGATGTATCAGAAGACGGGAGCCTCCTTGGTCAGAGATAAAGGACTTCAGAAGGAATGGTACATCAAACAGCTGCACAGCACCACATCTGTGTCAGTCTCGCTTGTCCTATAAGTGTATCCCCCAGGAGTGATTGGGCCAGGCATATGATGCCCATGCAGTCACTGGGATGCCCCATACCATACAGGGGTACCCTGAACCTTTTATAATGGCGATAAGACTGCCCTCCCTTTCATACAGAATGAGACATTGCCTGTGTGTTCTAATGCTGTTTGTTGTTTACACATCCCTACAAAGACAGTCCAGAGCAGGGCAGGTAGTGCCTTTCCTGCAGCACACAGAAACTCAGCAGACCTCTGAAACATTGCTTCTAATAATCTAACTTTAAGTTTAAAAAATTACACAGTGGAGCTGGTGAGACAGCTAGCTCAGTGGGTAAAGGTGTTTGTCACCAAGCCTGACAACCAGGACCCACATGGTGAAAGGAGAGAATTCTTGCAACACAAACACATGCACATGCACATGTACACACACATATGCATATGCGTGTATGTATGTATATGTGTATAAATGAATAAATAAATGAATAGGTAAATATAAATGAATAATAAATAAATGAATAATAAATGAATCATAAATAAATGAATAGGTAAATATAAAATAAATTAAGGAAAAGAAATTACATAAATTATTGTTTCATAGCTAGTAAGTGGCCAAGCTAGGATTCTCCCTGGCTGCCCAGCCTAGGTCATCTCCACTGCAGTGAGAGAGCATCAGTTTCACTGCATATGGCCAGTCAAATAATCTCCCACCCCTGCAAGCTTCTTTGCTGTACTAGAAGCAGCTTTGGCTTAGAAAAAAGATACCAAAGCCCAGGAGAGGGAAAGTGGCTTTACATTTAGAATCTTCCATGTCTTCACACCCTTAAACATTTATTGTGTGTGTGTGTGTGTGTGTGTGTGTATATATATATATGTATATATATATATATAACAGGGTCTCACCATGTATCCTTGGCTGACCTAGAACTAGCTATGTAGGTCAGGCTAGCCTCAAACTCATAGACACCCACCTTCCTCTGAGTCCTAAGTGCTAGGATTAAAAATATGTGCCTCAACACCTTGTTATTGTGATAGAATTTTTTTTGTGTTTTTGAGACCGGGTCTCCCTTTTGTCCTAGCTGGCCTGGAGCTCAGAATGTAGACAAGACTGGCTTGAACTCACAGAGATTTCCCTGCCTCTGCCTCCCGAATTCTGGGTTTAAGGCATATGCCACCATGCCCCGTGTGACAGAATTGTAATAGGACCCTAAAACTTTGATAAGTTTAGGCAATAATTGACTTGGAATCTAGCACAATATCTGGCTGGTAGCCACTCATCAACTGTGTGTGTGTGTGTGTGTGGTGTGTTTATGTGTATATCTGTGTGTGTATGTGTGTGTGTCCCCTCCTCTGCATGGTCTCCCACTTGACCCACAGCTCACTCTTTTTCCAGCTAGGCTGGCAGCCAGCAATCCTGTTTCCTCTCCCCCTGGTGCTGAGGTTCCGGGGCGCACAGTCTTGGCAGCGTCTCCATGTGGGTGCTGGGAATCTGAACTCAGGTTCTCAGGCTTACTTAGCAAATGCTCTTACCTACTAAATCTCCAGGTTCTTACACTATTATTACTTACATTTTTATTATTCTTTTTGGTTTTCATAGAACATAATTTGATGATATTTAGATCCCTTCCCCTATCACACCTCCCTTTATCACCCCCCCATGCAATTTAACGTACTCTATTACGTATAGAATAAGGCCTCCAGAGATGTCCTTTAGTGTGGGTCCATGCGGTGGAGCCTGGTTAACTACCAAGAATCCTATCTGTCTCTTCCCCTCCCAGCAGCCATCAGTTCCTTCAGCTTCATGTCCATGCTGGGATTTTGTCTGGCTTGAGCTTGCGTGGGACTTGTGCATGCTGTCACCATTGCTGTTGAGCTCATTCGAGTAACTTCCCAGCTATCCCCCAACTCTGTTTCCTTGTGGTCATCCACTTCCTCTGGCTCTTGCAAATTTTCTGCCCCCTCTTCTGCAATGATCCCTGAGCCTTGAGAGGCAGAAGTTGGAAACAGGTGTCTTATTACGGATAAGCACATTGCAGCCTCTTGTTCTCTGCACTTTGGTCAGTTGTGGGTTTCTGGGTTAATCACCATCTGCTGTATAAGGAAACTTCTTTTGCAAGAGTTGAGAGATGCATTAATCTCTGAGTACAATAAATCATTAAGAGCCATTTTAATACAATAGCTATTTAGCAGAAAAGTAGTACTGGGCTCTCCCCTCTGTCCTGTGACCTGTCTAGGCTCAGGTTCCTAAGCTTGATATCAATGTCAGGTGTAGGTTCCATTCTATGAAGCAGACCTTAAATCTAATTAGAGTATTTGGTTACATTATTATTATTATATATTTATTACTTTTATTTTATGTGTATGAGTGTATTGTCTGCATTTATGTAAGTGCACCCATGTCATACCCATGGAGGTCAGAAGAGGGCATAAGGTAGCCTGGACCTGGACTTACAGATGGTTGTCAGCTGCCATGTGGGTACTGAGAACTGAACTTGGGTCCTCTGCAAGAGCAGCCAGTGCTCTTAACTGCTGAGCCAGTTCTCCAGTCCCACATGATTATTATTATTATTATTATTATTATTATTATTTCGGTCTTTTCTAGACAGGGTCTCCCTGTAGCCCCAGCTGTCCTGGAATTCGCTCTGTAGACCAGTCTGGCTTTGAACTCACAAAGATCTGCCTGCCTCTGCCTCCAGAGTGCTGGGATTAAAGGCATGCACCACCATGCCCGGTCCACATCATTATATTTTAAGACATGGTCCCCACTAGGTAGCTCAGCTGGCCTTGAACTCATGATCTTGCTTTATCTCTCAAGTGCCTGGCTTTACCAACATATTTGTTAAGCCAATGAGTACAGGACCCCCAGGAAAGGCAGCCATCATCCAGTCACAGCTCTCTCCTGTTTCCCTCTGGTCCTTGCCCTAGGTAACCAGACAGGTGTCTGGGAACTCAGGTACACTCTCTGCTTCAGCTGCTTGATCCCATAACTTCTTCCATATGCTGACTTCCTTTAGTGGAGAAACAATTGGCTCATGTTCTCTTTTTTATTTATAGTTCTCCGAGTTCCCAGTCTTGCCTTGGCTTGCTTGGTTTCCTTTCTGCACACATGCCCAGGAGGGCGCAGCAGCAGTGTTCATGGTTGGAGCTTCCATGTACAGGTTCTCAAGAGGTCAGCTGTTATTTCTAGACACGATTCCAGGCAGCTGTCCCCAGACCAGTGAGGTCCCTGGTTAGCTTTACAATGGAGATGTGCTGCCACTCTCTCTCTCAGACCAAATGCCTCATCAGGTGAGCGCAAGCCATATGGTGAGGGAATGGATTGGGAACAGACCACTGTGCACCTTCCAGCGGCTGCATCTAGTTGATGCACAGCCAAGCTTGGAAGGGCATGATGAGTCAGTCTACCCGCCTGAAGGGAAAGCAGAGATTAGCAGCTACCCAGTCCCATTAGGAGAGGATGAGGAAGCCGTTTCCAGAGTCACCTTGTGCTTTCAAAGCAAATTGTAAATTACTGCCTGCAGAAGCGAGGCAGGTATCTATTTCTGAATTGAAACAAATGTGAACTGCAGACCATTTTCCGACTTGACCTTAGAGTTGGTGGTCAGGCATGGACAGCAGTGTCCTACGGGGTGGTTTAAGGCAAGCTAATACTCTGTGGATCTATGGAGTCAGAGCCTAAGAGTTGCCAGGGAATTCTTTCCAGCACCCACTGTGGCTACAGGAAAAGTCTAGGCCAGTTTCCTGTGGTCTCTTTTTCCCCGTTCAGGTTTGGAAATGGTCCTTCTCTTGCTTGTCCTGGTGATGACTCAGGAGTGCTTGGGGAGCTGTGGGGTTCTCCACCTCCTCAGCTGTGTTTTCTTCTGACTTCCCCCAGAAGGCAGGGCCAGGTCATAGCTATGCGCAGTGGAGCAAGGTGCCTGTCAAGCCTTGGACTGTCTGACCTGACAAAGCTATCAGCTTCATGTGGGAAGTTGGAACACATCGCATGGGAAGCCTTCACTAGAAGGAAGTCTCGGGCTTTCCGTGTACTAAGCTGTCTTACTGGGAGGCAGGTGGTGTGTGGGTAGGAAGTCTGGAGCCAGGTAGCATGGGTTGGAACTCTGCTGCTTGTAAGATGCCCTCCGTGGTGTCTCAGGAAGAACACTGGGTCTCGATTTTCTCATCCTCATCTTATGGAGATTCTGTGAGACATTCAGAGTGTCCATTTAACTCTAATTATTAGAAGCTCCCAACAACGGCAGCAGCAGGTGTCTGGCCACTCTTTCTGCTCTTTCTCCTGATAATCCTGCCTCTGAATTGATGGGAATTGGGTGGGGTAGCCGCGGAGAGGAGGAAGAAGCAAAGGTGACCTGTGATTGCAGGAAGGCTTGAAAAAGCCAGTTCTCCCCTCCCACCCAGTGCCAGTCCCAGCTGCAAGTAACCTTCCTGTTCCAGCAGGAAGGAGGAAGGGGCAGAGGGATGGCAAGTAGATGTCCCCACTGTCCATCATCACTCTTGCTGTCACCATCATCTGGTCCTGTCCCAAGCCGCTCAGATTATTATCGAAGGAGCAATAGAACCCTAGAAGTTTAACAACATTTCCAAGATCAAGGAGGTGTCCACCCTTTCCTGGGTGTAGCTGCTCTCACGGCCCAAGCGTAGCCAAGGCTCCAGAGGAAGCACTCAAGTAGGCTGGTCCTTCTCCTACTCTTCTTTCCCTGTCTTCCTTTCTCCTACTCGAGGGCTCCCGTCCCAGGCTCCAACTCCCTCTTACTCCACATTTGACCTTCTTCTTCCTGGCTTACTCCATTTCCCTCTTTACAGAGGAGGTGGAGACCTTTAAGATGTCCACTCAGTGTCCCTGCGCTCTATCCTGGCTTAGCCACGCTTTCACTTGTCAGTCCACCTCCGGCTTTCCTCTGAGAACATAGTGTGTCCCTTCCCTTCTTGGTATCCGGGTATCCTGTGGCTCCACATGCTACCATTGAACTCCCAGTAACAGTGCTCTTTCCTGAACTTTTTTATTGCTTCCAAGCAATCTATTGCTTCACCTGCATTAGCTCGTTCCTTTTATCTAACAAACTGGCCCATGTTCTGTTAAACTTATGACTTTCCTCATCTCCCAGCATCCTGTCTGAAAGTACCATTTCGTCTGTCTCCTACACTGGAAGTTTCCTCACAGAGGAACCCTCTCTCTCCCTCCTTTCCCATTCTCCTTGGATGATTTCATAGCATAGCACCATTTGCGTAGCACCAGCTATGGTGACTTTTCTTTTTCCTGTATTTCCCCCCAATGCTAGCGTGTATACCCCAACTCAAGGCTCATGGGGTTCCTCCCCAAACCAGTCGGTCTTCCTCCTGCCCCCTCTTCCCTGATGTATGGTGCTGTCACCACCTGCACAGTCTCTGGACAGAAACCTTAGCGTCATCCTTATTCACTCTCCTCCCTCAGCCTCCGCATCTGATGAATCACAGAGAGATTTCCCTGGCAGATAAATGACGGTGCCCTTGTGTTTCTCAGATCTGACTTCTTCCTTTCATCCAATTACTACTCTCCATACAGCTGCTCACCTTTCACCTGAGCTACTGTACCAGTTCATCTGGTCTTTCTGTTCTGCAATAGTTTTCCTTGCTTTGTCCAAAGGCTTTTGTCCCTCACCTCATTCCAGTTCATATGTTTGAATCCTATCCCCCCAGCACGATGGTGTCAGGAAGTGGAGAATTTAGGAGATGATGATTAGATCATGAGGATTCTTACAAGGTGTCAGTGTTTAGTGGGAGGCAGAGTTTCCTCTTTCTACTAGGCAAAGACTAAGCTTCAGAGCCATCTGTGAATCAGGACATAGCTCTTACCAGACAGTAAACTTGTTAGCATTTTCGTCATGGACTGTCCCGCCTCCAGACTGTGAGAGATAAATTTTGGTTGCTAACTAATAAGTCATCTTATATGCATCTGAATGAGCTAAGACAAGTCCATTCTCCAAACTGCTGCCAATGTAATTTATTTACAGTTGTGATAATTAAATCCCCATGGGGGTGGGGTGCAGAGACGGCTCAGTGATTAAGAGTGCTTGCTGTTCTTGTCCAGGACCTGGGTTCAGTTCCCAGCACCCCCATGGCAGCTCACAACTATCTGTAACTCGTTTCAGAGGCCCCAATGTCTTCTTCTGGCCTCTGTGGCACGTATACATATATGGAGGCAAAACATTCATATATATGAAATAAAATAAAAATAGATAAAATCTTAAAAATATCACTCTGGGTTCTCTGATGGTCTATAAAGTTCAGACTAAATTTTTTTTTTAAATGATAATGTTTTTTGTTTGCTGTTTTTCATGGTCTTGCTATGCAAGCCACATTGGCCCCAAACTGTCCGTCCTCCTGCCTCAGCTTCCTGAGTACTGGGAATACAGGCTTCACCACGCCCAGCAGTTAAGATGGCATTCAAAGTTGTCATGTTTCTCCCTTGCTGATTCATTCTGATACACCTCTTCGGGGGCTCTGAGACAGGCACCCTGTACTCTAGACAAGCTGTGTGTCTGGCCCCTTCCCATAATGTCACCTCTCATTCCGGCCTTTTCCTTTCCACTAACTCTCTTTTCTCTCAACAATCCTCGGGACAGACTACTATTTATTATTTAAAACGTGTGTAGGAGGTAGGTGTGGTGGCACAGGCCAAGAATTCTCCACTTGACAGGCGGAGGCAGAGGATCAGAAGTTCAAGGTCATCCTCACCTACCAGTGTGGTCAGCCTGGGCTACCTGACACTCTGTCTCAAAACAACAGTTCGTGGGCCTGGCCCAAGGTGTAGCTCATTTGCAGAATGCTTCCCTGGCATGTGCAAGGTCTTTGCTTTGATCCCTAGCAATACAGAAAGGAATGGGGAAGAGGTGAATTTACAATGACGTATTATTTTGTAGTATTTACTTTTCTGCTACACAAATGCTATTATTTAAACAAAACAAACATAGGACTGGAAAAGAATGACTGTTGGTAGTGATTGACATTTGGGCTAGTAATATGTGAGAAATGTATACTAATTAGCTTTTTTCCTATCTTCTGATAAAAGAGTTTAACTTTTTCCATTCCCCCTAACACCCCCCCCCCAACAGGGTTGGAATTAGCTATGTGACCCAGGCTAACTTCAAACCCATGGCAGCTCTCCTGCCTCAGCCTCCTGCTAGGCTTACAGGTGAGCTTACTCTTCTTGTCTGGACATTTTGACTAGCATTTCCGCACCTGCCCTCAGCCTGCTCACTGAGCTCTCCTTTCACACGCTCCACCTGGAAGTGTGGTCATGCAGTTCTGTATCTGTCTTTCTGCCTGACCTACTTCACTGAGCAGTGTGTTGCAGGCTCATCCTGGGAGCCTTCCTTCTGCAGAGTTCAGCTTCAGACTTGGCCTTTTTTACAGCTTCCTCAGACCCCCATTCCAGACTGCTTGTTCAGTTCTTCACCCTCGCCATCTCTTGCTTCACTGTTGCGTTTTGTAGAGCTGGGGGTGGAGGTCTACCAAGGGCTGTGCTCTACCAGTGAGTCACGTCCCTTGTCCTGGACTTTGTTTCTCCACTCAGCT
Source organism: Rhizomys pruinosus (assembly GCA_009823505.1). NCBI lineage: Eukaryota > Metazoa > Chordata > Mammalia > Rodentia > Spalacidae > Rhizomys > Rhizomys pruinosus. Next base: position 141,103 of record VZQC01012825.1, read on the forward strand.
CTTTGGAGATGCTTCATCTCAGTTGAACCTGTGAGCAGGTGTGGGTCCAACTAGGCTATGATAACAAATACATTGGTGCACCCAGCTCCCTGGGTTGAATACTCCGGGCAAAACTGCAGAAACAGGTGGCTTCTTGGCAAAGCATTCCTCTCACTTAGGCTAGTTTCTAACATGCGATTTTTCATTGGATCAGCATAAGCATAAGAGTAGCTCCTTATGAGCAACATCTCTGTGGAAATTTCTAAATGTCTGATTATATAAAATCTAAGTGAAAAAAATGTCATTGACACAAGGTCTGATATATAACTAAGGCTGGACTTTAATTCTCTATGTAGCAGGTTAGCTTCCAACTTATGACCCTGCCTCTGCTTCTGAGTCCTGGGATTACAGGTTTGGGCTGGCACACCTTGTTACTCTAAGGGAAATGTTTGTCAATAAAGAGGACATTAGCCATCATGACATGGCACCCTCCGATTTCTGTTTTCTATGATACGTAAGTCAACTGGAAGACTTAGAGAAAGTCTATTGTATATGTGGTCCTTGGGATATGCCTGGAGAGCTGGGAGGCATGGAAGTCATTTCCAGCCTCTCACAAGAACATTGGAAGACCTGGCTTTGGGTAGGAAAGGTCAGTGTTCAAGCAGGTCTGTCTGGGGGCACAAGTGAGATGCAGAATACAGACCAGGGGCCTTGGGGACTAGGGTGGAAGCTCAGCTGTTAGTCTGCCTAGCATGCACAAGGCCTTGAATTCGATCCCTAGCACTGCAGAAACTGGACCTGGAGGTGGAGACTGGAGCTCAAGACTGGTCATCCTTAGGTATGTGGAGTGTCTGGGGGTCAGCCTGAACTACATGATGCCCTGTCTCAAAAACACAAACAACAGTAACAAGACTATGGACTGTGTGGGAGGCTAGGATCCAACTGAACCCTGAGTAGAAGTAGGTGAGCCTGAGATGGTATCAGATTAAATAATTATGAAAGTAAAATAGGGACTAGGAAGATATATAAGAAGCTCCTGAGCCCATCATAGATAGCCTTTTTTTGTTTTTATAAGACACTGTTACTGAACGTAGACAGCCTTTTAAACTAGGATAGAGAAAGAGAGAGCTCTCAGAAGAGGGTATTCGGATCTGCATATATGTCCCCCAGTTCTTACAATCTGGAATATTCTGGCAAACCTGTGGCTTTGGCGAGGTGAGATAGTCCCACAGCTTCTCCTCATGCACGCGATCCATTTATTTATTTATTTATTTATTTATTTATTTATTTATTTATTTATTTATTTAATATTTTTGAGACAGGGTCTCCCTTTAGTCCCAGCTGGCCTGGAGCTCACTCTGTAGACCAGGCTGGCCTTGAACTCACAAGGATCCACCTGACTTTGTCTCCTGAGTGCTGGGATTAAAGGTGTGCGCCACCACGCCTGGCTAATCCATGTCTTTATAGCCGGGCGTGGTGGCGCACGCCTTTAATCCTAGCACTCAGGAAGCAGAAGCAGGCGGATCTTTGTGAGTTCAAGGCCAGCCTGGTCTACAGAGTGAGTTCCAGGACAGCTGGGGCTACAGGGAGACCCTGTCTTGAAAAGACCAACAAAACAAAACAAAACAAAACAAAACAAAATCCTGTGGAATGTGGTTACATCCGCTGCCCTGTGAGGATGCAGGAGCTTTGGGAAAAGGAGCTCACTAGATACTGGCAACTTGAGCTCCAACTTTCTAGTCTCCAGAGTTAAAGAAAAAGCATTATATTATAAATATATATATATATATTTCTATTATTTATAGGTTTTCTTAACATAGCAGCTTAAAGAGACTGGAGCAGTGGGATGGACTCCAGGACTGGTTTCAAACAGGGTGGATAGACACTTCCTGTAGAGTACCCACCAGGGGGGCAACCTGCCTAGGGGCCAAGGGAGATCTTCCTGGGAAGTGATGGGTGTGTTTGGGTCAGAGTGGGAAAGAACTCCTTTGGTAAACAGGGAAAGGGTCGAGAGTCTCTGCTTTGGGTATGACACAGTTAAATGTTTTCAAACAAAAGCTAAGCTGTACCAATGTCCAGCAATTCCTTCTTTTCAATTTTAGCTTTTGGTGCCGGGCATCAAATTCAAGGCCTGGTGCCTGCCAAGCACATATTCTCACACTGAGCTACATCCTCAGTCCTTTCTTTGTGTTTGGCATGCTTTAACATCCCTATGAATGTGCTTTTAAGGGCAATCTGTTAGCTACCAGCTGTGCACAGGGTCTCATAAAGAGAGAGGACTTATTCCTTCTCCATCTGAAGTTTATTTTGTAGGTAATGATGGGTTGGGCCTCTGACCTTCAGGAGTTCCCATTCTGAAATGCTCCAGGGTGGCCTGGACAATTCCATTAGCCTATCTGTTCTGTGAGGCAGGTGCTTTTCGCAGTAGATAGCCTGAATCCATTCAAAGAATGCACCTGTTAGATGGGAATCTAGATTTGGAAATTACACTATCTAATTTCCAGAGAGCTAAGCCAGGCAGTGTGCTGAATTAGGGGACAGAACAGGACCTGCACTGGCTTTGCCTTCTTACCAGCTGCATTTGCAAAGTTGCAACCATGTAGCTATTTCTTTTTATTTGGAGATTTCATTTTGATGGATTCACAGTAAGATTCTATATCCAAACCTACTTCCCCTTCTTCCTCCTCCCTTTTTTCTCTTCCTTGCCCACCCCTCCCCTCACTCCCTCCTGTCTTGGCAGTTTTTTGTTGTTGTCATTTGGGACAGGGCCTCACATAGTAGCCCAAGTTGTCCTGGACATCATTCGGTAGCCAGGCTGCCTTGAACTCATGGTGGTCCTACTGCCTCAGCTTCTTCAGTGCTTGGATTATACACATGAGCTACCATAGCTGACTTCTTAGTAACAGTCAAAGAATGCCTCATCTTGGCTTTGATGCCAGAGTAATAAAGACGCCAGAAAAATTACCTTCTTGAATAAAACAGATATTCCAGAGGGGAAGATAGACAACAAGTTGATAAATAATAATTTCATAAAGTGGTGAATACTGGTGGGGGGGCAAGACAAGATATGGCATCAGGCTGGGGCTGTACCCTAGTGGAAAACAGTTGTGTAGCATGTTTGGGGCCCTGGGCTTGATTCAAAGCACAGAATAAACAGAGATATGGAATGGAGACCTGGGTGCTATTTTCAATTCTCAATAGGTGCGCAGGAAGACCACTGCACAGAGGCAGAGAGATGGATTGGTGCTGATGCTGGAGGGCTGATGGGAGAGCACAGCAGGAGGCAATGGCAGCGAGCAAGTTGAAATGATGCTAGAGAGGAGAGGTCAAAGGGGGAAAGGCAGGATGAGGTAAGGTAGGCAGCGGCTGCATCATCAGGGGCCGACCGGCTGTTGATGGTGCAGTGGGAAGCCTGAGGAAAGAGCTGAGCAGGGGAACAAGTGTGATCTGATTAACAGTGTGAAAAGAATACTCTGGCAGCTCTTAGAGAATGGTCTGTTGTGGAAGAAGACAGATGTAGGCAGACCAGCTCCATGGCTCCAGAGAGTTAGTGAGAATGAACAGGGTATGCAGCAGGGGAGAGAGAGAGAGAGAGAGAGAGAGAGAGAGAGAGAGAGAGAGAGGAGAGAGGTGGGGTGAGTACTAGCCTGTGTTATGAGCAGCTTCGTGGTCCATAAAGGCATTCTCTGAGCTGTAGATGTTTGGGAAAGAGGTAGTTCAGATTGGGAAATTAAGAACTCTGCTTGGATCATCTTAAGTGAGGATATTGAATACTGATGGATACAGAAGTTTGGAATGTAAGATAAAGCTCAGAGCTGGAGATAAACTTTCAAGAGTCACAAGTGTGTGGATGGTATTTAAAGCCATGGGTCAAGGAAAATCATCCTAGGTGGGAGGTGTGTGCCCTGAGGCAGACGACAAGCTCGGGGGCACTGCAATATCTCAGGGACAGAATAAAGGTAAGATGTAAGCTAGGAAGACTGAGGAGTAGTAGGCAGTGAGGAGGAGGAAGTTTAGAAGTGTCTGGGGGATCTAAAGAGCATAATGTTCCAAGAAAGCAGCCATGTAAGTGTGCTGAGGCCTCTGAGATGAGGGCCTAGGAAGATGGCCAGATTAGCTGTGATGATCTTAGCTGGAGCAGCTGGCAGCTGTGCTGAAAGAGGTTGGGGCTGGGAGGTTCCCATGCGATTGTCACAGAGGTGGAGAAGTGAAGTCTTCCTTAGAGATGATTCGTGGATGCTTTATTGGAAAGGGAGGAAAACCTGGGTTGACTTTTTTTTGATAGAGAACTATGAAGACATTTTTTTCGAATATAGATGAGAGGGGTGTTGATGGGAGGGGAAAACAGAAGACTCAAGAAAACAGAGACAACAGGAATTGCTAAGCCCTTAACTAGGCTAGAAGGGGAAGGATCTGAAGCACACACATGAACAGTGGGTTTAGCCGGTAGGAAATAATAAAAAGAGCACTTGCTTAGCCTCAATGCTATATAAACCATTTGTGGTGCATGCACTGCTGCTTGTAGGTAGGAGGTTCAGCAGTTTGAGTCACTCTTTGCTACATAGGGTGCTCTGAGCTAGACACTTTGTCTCAAAAAACAAACAAGGACAACAAAAAGAACCCAAAGGAAGGTAAATCAGGTCTCTCATTTTTCCTTTTCTGTGTGAGATAAATCAAGTCAAAGAGATGGGGTAAAAAAGACAGTCTTTTAGAATTTAGGGAAGAACTGGGCATTGAGGCTAAGCAAGTGCTCTACCTACTGCATTATACCCCCAGCCTGATGTATGACTTTTTTTTCTTATTGTGTTGAGAATACTTGCACGTGTTAGGCCAATGCTCTACGGCTGAAGTACATCCCCAGCCTTTCCATGGCCCAGTTCTACCAACCCGCCTCTCTTTTTATTATTTCCTACCGGCTAAGCCCACTGTTCATGTGTTACTGTAGCGGTATATACACTAGCGAAACTTCTTGATTCCAAGTTCTATGGTTATAAAAATACCTGACCAGCAGACTCTGAATCACAGCATCATCACCTAGGGCTTTGCGTACCCTCTATAGCTTTGAGAGAGTGATTTTGATTGGTCGTTTGTCTGTCTGCAGCATTGACTAGAACACGCAGTATGAATTTACTCATGTACTCATGACCTCACTTCGCCCTGTCTTCTTCACATGGGTGCTTCATCCACAAGCTTGGCCAAGGAGGTCCCCTGGGAACCCGAGACAGTTTCTTACAATTCCATACCTCTGAAGCACATCCACGAATGCAAGTCAAAGTAGTGGGAGATGAAGGACTGTACCTACCTGCTATTTCTTAAGTAGAACAAATAGGGACCCACAGCAGCAGACTCAAATACGACCTATGTCACCTAATTTTAGATGGCTCTTCTCTCAGTTGGCTGGCATTCAGGCACATGATCACTATCTAAACAAACCCCTCACTTCCAAAGGCCAAGCCCAGACACAGAGGGGGTACTAGGTGGTCCAGATCAACCCCCTTTCCTTTATGGGGAGGAATAAAAGGCCCTTGAATCTGAGCACTTAGCCTTCAAAACTTCTCATATCTACTCATCAGTTGCTTTACTTCCCCTTGGCCTCATGTGATGTTCACCTTCCTGCTTACCCTGTAGTCCATCTGCATCTCCCCCCCGCCCCTTGCCTACATTCAGGACTCTCTTACTCCCTAAGCTAGAACTCACTTGAGATAACTCCCAAGGCTGGTTGAAACAACAGCCGTCTGCCCAGCATCTGCCTGTTCCCCGCCAAAGGCGGCCAGAGGAAACCACACAACTGGTGGCAGTGAAAAAAATGCCGCAGTGCACATGCCATGGACATGTGTGGGAGTCAGAGGACAACTCTCTGGCATCTCCTTCTACCTTTCCTTGGGTTCCGGTTATCAAACTCAGGTCACCAGGCTTTCTGGGCAAGTGCCTGTACCCACTGGGCCATTTGCCCACTCTTTGGTTCTATCATTAATTGAAATTTATATAAAGCCTATTAAGAATTTTGACTGGCTTTTTAAAATTCCCCAGCACTAAATTTCCAGTCAATTCAGCTTCTCTTCTTCCAAAATAACTATTTTATAGTTTTCCCTCTCTTCCCCCAAATTCTTTGTGTTTTTTTTTTTTTTTTTTTTTTGGATTTGAGATAGGGTCTCCCTGTAGCCCCAGATGGCCTGGAACTCACTTTGTGGACCAGGCTGGCCTTGAACTAACAGAGATCCCCCTGCCTCTCTGCCTCCCAAGTGCTGGGCTCTCTCCTGTCCCGCCCATCTCTTCACTGTTCAGACTGCTATGTGAGAAGCCATCCGGATCTCTCAGAGCTAGGCTATTCCCTCCATGTAGTCCCCTCCATAACACTGCTCTTCATTGATGCCTCCTTTTCTGGGATTCCTGTTACATTTCATGTTTACTTTATTTGGCTATGTTTATTATGTACAGGTACCTAAGACCACTCATTACCATAAGCACTATGAACAAAAAGGTTCACAAACACTCTCTTGTCTAGGTCTCTCATGGACATTTTAGTCTGTTATAGATAGACATGGCACATGTTACAAATAAATTGTGTAAATAGCTCAAAAGCTAATGAAAAAGGTTTAGCTGTGATGACTCTCTCTTCATGCCTGTATCTAGGCACCTAGGAAGCAGGGGAGCGTGCCACAGCGACAGTAGGAGATAATGAATGCTTGTTGCTCTCTACAAAGTGTTTTTTCCAAGGTCTGAAGGAACATCTGGGGAACTCATCCAGAAGAGTTGTCTTGCAACTTATGAGTCTGATGTGTTTAATCTACCACTTTGGGAAAGCTTGTTGTAACTACAGATTTCAGTATTAAGGAAGCCTTGTGAGTTTGCCCTGCTGTTTGTTGGGATGGCATGTTCCTGGTAAGTGATTCTGTGTTTTGCATGTACCCTCACACTTGAATGACTCATCCTGGAGGACTGGGCTGTGTGACAGTCAGATGGAAGGAGAAGTAAATACATGATTTCAACATCATGTACCCCAGAGTTTTGGAGGGGCTTGTTCCTAAAGTTACTGGGAAGGGGCCATGTGTTCAAACTTGATGTAGCTCCTCTTCACCAGCTGTATTAATTTGTCAGGGTTTGCCGTGATGCCTTTAAATAGGTCCTAGAACAGCGAGTGTGTCCTCTTTAAGGAAAGCCTACGCTTGCAATACACATTCATAATTATTTGCATATAAAAGTCACATGGGGGGCTGGAGAGATGGCCTAGCTGTTAAGAGTGCTAACCGCTCTTACAGAGGACCTGGGTTCGATCCCCAGCACCCACATGGCAGCTGAGAACTGCCTTTAACTCCAGCTCCAGGGGAATCTGACACCCTCTTCTGACCTCCGAGGCATTGCATGACATGGGTGCACAAACCTACCAGCAGACAGTACATTGATACACATACAAAAAAATAAAATAAAATAAATAAAAGTCACATGGGTTCATTGTTCTGCTCACAAGATTCAGTTCAAGGCAATGTGTGAAATCTGAATTTAAGCCCAGTATTTCGTTATGAGAAGTTTTGAAGGCTAAGTGCTCAGATTCAAGGGCCTTTTATTCCTCCCCATAAAGGAAAGGGGGTTGATCTGGACCACCTAGTACCCCCTTTTGTTTAGATGGAGCATCTGTGTCTGGGCTTGGCCTTTGGAAGTGAGGGGTTTGTTTAGATAGTGATCATGTGCCTGAATGCCAGCCAACTGAGAGAAGAGCCATCTAAAATTAGGTGACATAGGTCGTATTTGAGTCTGCTGCTGTGGGTCCCTATTTGTTCTACTTAAGAAATAGCAGGTAGGTACAGTCCTTCATCTCCCACTACTTTGACTTGCATTCGTGGATGTGCTTCAGAGGTATGGAATTGTAAGAAACTGTCTCGGGTTCCCAGGGGACCTCCTTGGCCAAGCTTGTGGGTGAAGCACCCATGTGAAGAAGACAGGGCGAAGTGAGGTCATGAGTACATGAGTAAATTCATACTGCGTGTTCTAGTCAATGCTGCAGACAGACAAACGACCAATCAAAATCACTCTTTCAAAGCTATAGAGGGTACGCAAAGCCCTAGGTGATGATGCTGTGATTCAGAGTCTGCTGGTCAGGTATTTTTATAACCATAGAACTTGGAATCAAGAAGTTTCGCTAGTGTATATACCGCTACAGTAACANACAGGGTCTCCCCGTAGCCCCAGCTGTCCTGGAACTCATTCTGTAGACCAGGTTGGCCTTGAACTCACAAAGATTCGCCTGCCTCTGCCTCCCAAGTGCTAGGATTAAAGGCGTGTGCCTCCATGCCCGGCGGACTTGTGTTTTTAAGAATAGAAATTTATTTCCTTGTAGTTCTAGAGGTTGAAGTGTGAGATCCCTGTGTCAGTGGGCTGCTTCATCCGGAAGCTTCTGCTCCTGCAGGTGGCTCTCTTCATCCTGGGTCCTCACTGGGTCTTTCCTTCTGTGTGTCTGCATGTTGAGCTCATCTTCATTTTTAAATTTATTATTATTATTACTATTATTATTATTATTATTATTATTATTATTATTATTCAGAGCCTTGGTCTGTATCCTGGGCTGGCCTCCCACTTCCTGCCTCAACCTTCTGCAAATTTGGGGGTGACAGGTGCATGCCACAGTGTGTGGCTAACCCCCTCTTCCTATAAGGATGCCAGGAGCAGTGGATTAGGGATCACCAGAAGGACTTACTTCACCTTGACTTCCTTTATAAAAGATCACCCTCCAGATCTCAGGTCCTAGGGGGTTAGGATTTCAACATATGAACTGGGATGAGGACATGGGTTAGGCTACAACTCCTGGAGGGCTTTGGAACCTGTGAACTTCTCTAAGAAATCTGATTAAGTTCTAAAAAAAAAATAAAAATAAATAAACACTCATTCTGTAAAGAGTGAGGAATGTTTCAAGTTTAAGCATGTTATGGAAGAGCTCTAGGTGATTAATCTGAAATCTAGTGTTGATAATATCTTTGTTTGTTTATTTATTTATTTTGTTTTATTTTATTATTAACTATTTATTTATTAACTAGAATTATGTAATTCTAGTTACAGGAGATCTTACACCCACTTCTATCCTCCATGGGCACTGCATGACATGGGTCTACATGTAGGCAAAGCACTGATACACACAAAATAAAAAAAAAATTATAAAAAGGAAGGGCAGGTAATGAAGTACCTGTCCTTTCTTCATTTTGCTTTAAAAATTATTTATTATTTGTGTGTGTGCATGTGAGGAGGTTAGAGGACAACTCTGTAGAGTTAGTTTTCACCTTCTACTGTTATATGGGTTCTGGGGCTTGCACTTCCCACCAGACTTCTGCAGAAAGGCTGAATTCACTGGGCCACCTGGTTGTCCCTTTGTTTTTCTTTTCATATTGGTTGTGATTCCTCTTCCATTTTTGTTTATTTTCTAGAGGTCATTATGGAAAATGTTTTGAAGGTAGGTTTTGTTAATTAATAAATAATTAATTGATTAATTGTGGCACTTGGAAATTAAATTGAGGGAAAACGTGAAAATGTGTTTTCGGCAAGTAGCCTCCCAGGGGCCACTGCACACATCCCCAGCTGATAAACAAGCTTCCTCAGGTGGTCATTCATAACCATTTTATATTTGATTTTTTTTTCTTTGCTTGTAGAATGCATCTCTAACAGGAAAAGGAACAAGAGTCTCATTCTCAAACATTTATTATGGACTATGTGAGAAAAATAAAGAAGAAATTTTATGCTCATTTTCGGTGATTTGAGAGTGGAGCTAAGATCAATAAATGGAAGAGATGGTAAACAGATTTCAACTAAATAGAGTAAAGAACCTCTTGCAGTCAGAACATAGAGTGAAGGATGGTGTTTTTCTCCCCAGTGTAGTCTTCTAACGGTCCTCTAAGCTGGCGCTCTCCGATCTGTATTTCTTTTCTTTTTTTTTTAATTTTTTTTATTATTATTTATCTTTGTATGTGTATGAATGTACTGTCTGCATGCAGGTCTGTGCACCCGTGTCGTGCAATGCCGCGGAGGTCAGAAGAGGGCCTCGGATTCCCCTGGAACTGGAGTTCTCCTGGAATTGGAGTTACAGACGGTTCTTAGCCGCCATGTGGGTGCTGGGGATCGAACCCGGGAGCTCTGCAAGAGCGTCGGTGCTCTTAACCGCTAGGCTATCTCTCCAGTCCCTGATCTGTATTTCTAACACTGGCTAGAAGTTTGAAGAAGCTAGTTAGGAACATAGCCCCAAATGATCTTGATAGACATAAATGGCTAGACTGTACCAGAGTGTGATGTGACTGGCACTTATCTTAGGAGGTTGGTTATGTGTTGGGGCCACTCTGGGATGCTTTGGGCTGAGCAGTGTGTGCATAGGGCAGTGAGAAAGAACGAGGGGTTTTTGGTAAGTAGTGTCCACTGGCTGGAGAATCAGAAAGAAACTTCAGAAACTCATAAATATTTTTAACAAACACTCTAAAAGCAAGGCCTTACATTAACCTAGTAGGTCCACTTGAATTGGTAGACCTGGGGTGTGCACGTGAGGCACTAGGCAGCCTCTGGTAGGTGGGAAGAAATCAACCAAGGACATACACCTGGATCCACATCCTCGTGACTCTAAATCCACGTGACATAAGACTGGCTGAGCTGGCGGCCTGGCCCAGACAGATGGGGTAGAGAAAAGCAAATAGGAATTGAAATCCTATTATGTTCGCTGCCTGTTCTGCCTCTCTTGTTCTTACCCTCGTTCTGTGTTACTATTATCCCCATTTAGCCAGTGAATAAGCAGGTCTCAGAGAAGTCAGGAGAGGAATGGCAAAGCTGGTTCTAATCGGGTATGACTGGCTTAGTCTCTCAGGTAGTTTTTTCCTCTCATGGCTGGGTAAAAATGGAGGAAGAGGAATGATGGCAGATATGCCATGTCTTTGGGGCTGTGGCATAGTGGTGAAGTGTTAATAGTTTTATTAATGTTCTCACCATAAAGATGTAGAACCACCATCAGTGGAATTCTATGCGGTGCTGCATAGAATTCCACCTAATGAAACTGCCGAGAATGACTGTATCTTGGTAGTCTTGCTTTTGCCCCTCATTAAGCAGTGAGTGTACGCTACCTCCCTGTTATCTCTTGTGTGTCTCATCATGCAGTTGGCTGGGTCAGAGTTTATCAGGCATCTCTGATTTATTTTCAGAGCTCCACCTAATTCCACTCATATTTCTTCCAGAGCTGCATGTGGAACTACACCCCTCTGACATCTCCTCTTGTTCCCCCCCATCAAATCTCATTTCTTGACTTCCACATTTTCCTCTTTTCTAGTTATCTTTTCAGGAACTTTTTCTACTTGAAGACTTTAGGTTAAACATCTAGCAAAATCAGTGCATGTCAAATTAAAGCTCTCCAAAGTCCTTGTAGAAATACACTGCGGGGACTGGAGAGATGTCTCAGCGATTAAGAGCGCCAACTGCTCTTGCAGAGGACCCGGGTTCGATTCCCAGCACCCACATGGCGCTTTAACTCCAGTTCCAGGGGAATCCAACGCCCTTTTCTGACCTCTGAGGCATTTCATGACACTGACCTACATGCAGACAGTACACTCATACACATAAAAAAAAAATAAAAAAAGAAATACACTGTGAAAATTTTAGTAAAAGATGGTGCATACACGACACCATCTTCTTCAGGTTCTCTGATGCTGTGTTAATCTCATCTTGTTCTATATATCCCTTCAGATACTTCTTAGGTCTTGTCTTTTCTTTTCTTTTCTTTTCTTTTCTTTTCTTTTCTTTTCTTTTCTTTCCTTTCTTTTCTTTTCTTTTCTTTTCCCATATTTTTGAGACAGGGTGTCCCTATAGCCCCAGCTGGCCTGGAGCTCGCTATGTAGACCAGGTTGGTCTTGAAGTCATAGAGATTTGTCTGCCTCTGCCTCCCGAGTGCTGGGATTACTTTTTGATTATTTTGATCTTATGTACACATTGTTTTGTAGCTCTCCATTTTTTTCATCTAATCTGATAATATAATCTTTTCTAATAAAGTTTTTAGTACTTAAATAGTTTTTCCTAAATATCATTATTTAATCAAACCACTGTACTTTTACATATGCATTGCTTCCTTTTAAACTGTAAATTACTATTGCTGTCAACATCTTTGTGGCTAAATCATAGTGGATTTCTCTGGTTAATTTTTTTTTTTAGTAGAGAAAAGACTGTACAAATCATTTTACATGCCTGAGACATGATATCAAATCCCTCTTTCATTACTCCTCCTCACTCCTCTGAAGCTGGGGATTGAACCCAAGGCTTCTTGCATGCTAGTAGACATTTTACCACTGTACCACAGCCCTTACCCTCTAATTACTTTCTTATGGAAAATTCCTAGATGTGGAATCTCTGGGTCAAATTATATGCATATACTTAAGGCCATTGTAAAAGACTGGCTAAGTAACTTTTCAGGAAGTTTATCTCTGTTTACTCCTTACCAGAAATTTGGAACAGGTTCCAGTTAATAATTCCAAGTATGATATCACAGAGTCATCCTAGCACATCACACATTAGACACGTGGGAAATCGTGTAACCTTTATTATTCTGCCAGTTTCTTTGAAAAACCAAGGTGTTGACTTAGAACCGCAAGCAATTCTTCCATCTAACATCCGTTTGGAATTCTTCCAAACGTTCTCTGGGGTTCTCAAGAGCAACATGTGTTATGGGGTCTTCCAACATAGATATGTGGCTAAAACCAAGAAGAGGAACTTTAAATGTTCCTTGGGGAGTAAATTTGGCTTTTGTCCTCATTTTCCTTTTAGACTCTTCAGATTCTCAGTGGCACTAAATACTTAACAAAATTGCCTTCAATTCTGTTGTCAATTCAGGGAGTGATATCAGTTCTATCTGTTACCAGCATTCCCATTATACAGGTAAAGAAACAGAGGTTGCAGAAGGCTGGCCAGTTGCTCAACCTCTCAGTGAGTCAGTGGTTAGGAAGGAAAGTGTGCAAACAGCTATGAACACGTACGCCAGTCTTCAGACCCCAGGATGTTTGGCCCCGGGACACTGCACTATTGGCAAAGGTTAAGATGAGTATGTTAAATCTTTCAAAACAGCGTCTTCCAGCAGGACCTTTGGGCCTTCAGCAGCTGGCCACTTTCCCCCAGATCCTATGATTATTCTCTCCATCCTTTGTATACCACTGCCCATGGGCATTTGGCTCCTAGGCTGTCCTTGCCAAGTTGAAGCTTGATAAACGCTCAGACACACTAAGACATGGGCTGGTAAAAATTAACTTGAAAACAATGACAAAATGGTATAGTCAAGGACAGCAATAAATGCAGCTTACTGAACAATGGAAAGCTGTCTGTTCCATGCTGAAAGAGCCCAGAGCAGTCACTGCACAGGAAGATTAATAAGGATTGGCTGAGTGCCAGGCTTGAGGGCTACAAACAGGAACAATGGTCTTTCCCTCAAGCAGCCCACAGTTGAGAGGAGAGAGAGGCAAAAACAAACACAGCCCTAAAGTAAAAAATAGGCATTTATATACATATAAGATAGTGAACAGGTGGGAGGCAGTAACCTCAAAGCAGTACCAGAACACCTGGGAAGCAGAGGCAGGTGAATCTCTGAGTTCGAAGCCAATCTGGTCTACATAATTAGTACCAGGCCAGCCAGGGCCAGAGAGTGAGCCTTTGTTTCAAAAGAAAAAAGAAAAGAAAAGAACACTGTACCAGAGTTAATCTTCCACATCTGTAGTGTCTAATAGATTTCAGGTCTAAGGTTCTTTGTTCTTTTTCTTTTTGTTCTTTTGAAATCGGGTCTCGCTATGTAGCCCAGGCTGGCCTAAGACTCATTATGTAGCCTGGGCTGGACTTGAACTCTCTGCAATTCTTCTGCCTCAGCTTCTCAGGTACTGGGATTGCAGGTGTGAACCAACATGGCTGACTGAAACTTCCTTTTAAAACTGGTTTACTAGGTTAGGCCCTGCCTGGTGGGGCACACTTGTAATTCCCATTGAAAGAAAGAGGGTCAGGAGTTTATGGTTGTCTTCAGCTACAGAGAGAATTCCAGGCCAGCCTGGGTTATGTAAGACCCTGTCTCAAGACAAAACAATCCAAATCAAAACCACTCCTAAACCATATTTGATCATTCTAAACATTAAACTACCTAATATTTCTTCACTGAAGAGGCACATCAGACCCAAGAGTCAGTCATTTGGTTTTACCAAATGTACACTGAATGTACATTTTGCTTGGGGAACAAACATATACCTTCAAGCTTAACTTGAGCTTGATACACAGAAGGAGGTGGTTGCTTTAGAGCCAGCAGGTTCCTATGGGCTAGATCACAAACCAATCTAATAAACAAAACCAAAACACAGTGCCCAAGTTGAGCCCAACTGTTTTCCAAATGAATTTGAAGATTCTTTCAAAGCAGCTCTGTGTGTATAGAGTTAAGTTTTCTTGTTTTTAACTTCTTTAATGGTGGATTCCAAGGGATCCACTTTTCAACCATTTCCCCAGGACATGGGAGATTCAGAACAGAAAACCCTTTAATCCTTAAGGTAAAAACAAACAAACAAACAAAACACTGGATGATGTTAATTGTCCCAAAGTTTTACTTGGAGAAAATAGAGGGAGAAATCTAGGGTTGAGCAAATTAGATTCTTCCTATATTTAAATGTCAAGAGCTACATTCAGAATTGGGGATAGTGGCATATGCTTGTGATCCCAGAACTTGAAAGGCTGAGGCCAGGAGGATTGCCATGAGTTCAAGACCAGCCTGGGCTACATAGTGTAAGTCAAGGCTATGTAGAAGCACCCTGCTAAAGAAATGAATATATAACTAAAATTTAAAAATTAAGAAAGTTACACTGATGAAAGTCATCATGAAGGGGAAAAAGTGGAAGGTAAGTTGTGTTTGGAGAAATAACTCTGTGGTAGTTGTCATTAATTTAAGTTAATAAAGTTCAAGTATTGAAAGATTGGCTGATTCCTTAGGTATAGGCCATAAAAGTAGAAGCCAGACTAGGGAGAATGTCTCAAAGGGGCTCTTGGGAATGAGGAGGGGGAGAAAAGAGGGTGGGGTGAATATGGTCAAAGTACATGATGTACTTGTATGAACATGTACTTATAAGCCTATTACTATGAAAAGTGAGTATATACCAATAAAATTCATATAAGAAGATTGGCTGATTCCTTTAGAGTGCCAAGGAGAGGAATTTGTGAATTAATCTTTGGGATATTCTTTAGGGAAATGCTGTTGTTATCAAATTCTACTTCAAAAGAGCTGGAAAACTGTGTTTAAAAGGAATTACTTTTATGTTTAGAAATAAATACTTGATGATTACTGATGGATGTCTTAGAACCATTTAAAATTTTTTTTTAATTATTATTTTTTATGTGTATGAGTGTACTGTCTGCGTGTAGGTTGGTGCACGTGCGTTGTGCAATGCTGCAGAGGTCAGAAGAGGGCGTCAGATTCTCCTGGAACTTGAGTTAAAGATGGTTCTTAGCCACCATGTGGGTGCTGGGACTCGAACCCGGATCCTCTGCAAGAGCAGTTGGCACTCTTAACCACTGAGCCGTCTCTCCAGCCCCTAGAACCATTTTTTTTAAATGGGATGGAGTGACGGGGTAGAGATGGGATGGAGTACTTGCCTTGGATGTTTAATCCTCAGTACTCAAAGAAAGGGAAAAACATAAAGAGAGAAAAGAGTGCTCTTGGAGATCAATGCAAACTCATTTTTATCTATAAAATTGGGTGTTGTTATTTTGTCCCAAGTGTCATGTAGCTTTAGAGAAACTCAAGGTGGCCTAGGTGAGAATTCACCTTATTAGTTCACTCCTGATTGAACTGGGGGCTCTGGAAAGGAAATGACTCATCTGGAGTCACAAAACAAGGTGATTAGGACATAGGAAAGGAAACGGAAAGTTCTGGAACTTTCTCATACTAAGGAATAAGAGCCCTTGCTCTATTTCCCTATATTACTCAGATAATCTGATTTTTCTATACAAAGATTCAATCACAGGATGTCTGTCTCTAAACCAGCATTCCTACAAGTACACACATTATGTGAATATGTGACCCACATCCCAGAGCTCTTCCAGGCCTTTACAAAACACAAAATAAATTGTTTTAAGCAATGGTCACCTTACTGTGCTATAGAGCGGAACTAACTTCCTATCTGTTCTTTGGAACCTGTTGTCTGACCCACCTCTCTCCCCTTTCTCTGTCCCTTTCCTGAGCTCCAGTTACCTCTATTTACTTCCTTCTGAATTCTCTGCCATGTTCTAAGCAATTTGCTTCTGGTAGAGATACAGGTCCGTTGGTAGAGGGCTCACCTAGCATACACGAAGCCCTGGAAGGCCTGTGTTCAGTCCTCAGCACTGTATAAACGGCATGGTGATGCACTCGGCTGGCAGAGGCAGAAAGATCAGAACTTCAAGGTCATCCTTGACTACTTAGCTAGTTCCAGGCCAGCTTGAGCTATGTCAGACGCTGCCTGGAAACAAATAAAAAATGAAACAAAACAAAACACAAAGAATGTGCTTCCAGCCTGAGAGGGTAAGAGCATATCCGGAGAGTTTTGAAAAGTAGGACTTTCTTGTTCTCTTTTGGGATGGGCTCCCTGAAACATGTCAGGTTGCTGTGAACCCTGGGATTCTTGGTTGGTTCCTCCTGGGCATTGCCTTCTTTTCTCTGTGTTCACTGCACCTGTTTGAGAATGCAGTGTAGCTGATCCTCTTCTGATAATGGAAGCAAACCTATAGATAACTGTTAGACACCACAGAAATGGTGCATCCTTCAGTCCAACACTGCAGGTGATGCTGCTGTCTTGTACTAGTTTGCGCTGTGCTTATATTTCATACTTGAAATGGAGGATAAGCTTGCTCCTGTGGCAGCACTTACAGTTACTTCTTTGACCATGTTTGGCTTGGCAGTTAAGAAAAAAATCAACAGAAGGATTACATTTCAATGGCACAACACCTAATCCTCAGGCAAATGATTCGTCCACGCTTAATATAATGCTCTTAGGATGTGTTGTTTGATGTAAACACTCGTTCTCATAAAATGATGCCTGAGGTACAGTTCTTTCCCCTCTAATACCCTGTTTGTGTTGGCCTGTACACACTGGATATAAAAGCCATTATGATAAAATATATCCTCTTTAGCCTGATAAAAAAAGAAAGAAAACAGATGACAGGTCCACACTGAGAGGAAAGATGCTATAAAACTCAAGCTCCCCTGCGATGTTTGTGGTTGGCACTGGGGACCAGTTAGTGAGCACCTTCTGAACGGAACATTCCCAAGGTCTAGGAGTGGGGGGTGGGGGAGTAGTATTGTGCAACATTTAAGGTACTGTATTCGAATCTAACTTTAGGGCGATCCCAACTACACCTGGCAGCTAGCTGCCTTGCCAAGTCTTATAGCTGCCACAGCACAGCTACATCTAAATAGGGGAGAGCAAGCACGAGAAAGGCTGGAGGAAGCCCCTGGGACACAAGCTCTCGAATAGCAATCTTTGCCCCCAGGAGTCCCTTGTTCTAACCCCTTTCTCCGGACTGGGTGCTCTTCAGGAGCATGCAGTTTTAATAATAATGATAGGTCTTTCAAACACAGCATTCATTTTACCACCTCACTAATTCAGGGATGACACACAGTTGCTTTCATCCTCCTTTCCTGCTGCTCAGATTATCTGGGGCCTGGAAGATTCTCCTTCAGGTACCAGAGAATGATTGCTGTGTGGATTGGCTTTGTAAGAAAGATAGGCATACTTACCATTATCCTCATCCGATCTAATGCTTATAAATCAGCACCCCACCTCCATCCACTTCCCTCTGTCTCTGAAGAGCAGATGCTCAGTAATAGCGCCATTCACAGTTCATCCCATGACTCACTTCCAGAACACCCGTGATTGAGAGCCTTCTCTGTAATTGTACCTGTAGCAGAAGGATGAGAAATCACAGGGTCTGAATGGAAGCGACTTGAATTTTCAACTTCCTGATCTGAACTCATTTGCCACTAGTCTAGAGCTACAGGGGAAGCTAGCTTTACAATAAGATTGTTGTATTTTTACTTTTATTTTTTATTTGGGATGCAGTGTTGTTTTTCTCTCCCTTAAAATTTTTTGATTGACTTATTTATTTGTTTATTTATTTATTTATTTTATATGTATGAATGTACTGTCTGCATGCAGGTCTGTGCACCCGTGTCATGCAATGCCGCGGAGGTCAGAAGAGGGTATCAGATTCCCCTGGAACCGGAGTTAAAGACGGTTCTTAGCCGCCATGTGGGTGCTGGGGATAGAACCCGGGTCCTCTGCAAGAGCAGTAGTCGCTCTTAACTGCAAGGCCATCTCTCCAGCCCCCTTGATTGACTTATTTTTATTTTATGTGTATAGGTGTTTTGCCTACATGTATGTAAGCACAATGACCTTGGAGGCTGGAAGAGAGTGTCAAATCCTTGGGTACTGAGTTACAGAGGGTTATTAGCTGCCATGTAGGTGCTGGGACCTGAGCCATGGTCCTCTGCAAGGGCAGCCAGTGCTTTTAACTGCTGAGCTAACTCTCCAGCCACTTCCCTCCCTTTCTTAATTTCCTCTCCCTCCCTTCTCCCCATCCCTTCCATTTTTTCTTTTGCTGGTGAATTACTCCAGGCCTCACCTGTGCCAGGCACATATTTTACCACTGAGCCATGTTCCCAGCCCCACCGCAGTCTGACTTATTCTTCCATGAAAAGACTGATTTGAAAAGTGAAGTTTACAGATTGTTTTCGACTTAGATTTTCATTTTGAGGTATTTACAAGTAGGTCAAATATTGAAACCAATGAAAGATCTTTGCCTTGACTGAAAGTCTGGAATGAAAAATGGATGCAAGAGGAGGATGGAGAGGGCGAAGTGCCTCAGCCTGTTGTTGCTGCTTAACTGACCCAGGGCTCTTAGTCGCCTGAGCTTATTTATCCCTGCTGAAAGCTGTGCAGACAAGATGAGTGTGGTGCGTGAAATGGACTCCTGCCCCATTGTGGGCTGTGTGATACTGGACAGGGTTCTGTGAAGCCAGCGTCCTCTCCCTGCAGGTTCTCACTCTGCCATTTTGGTCCACCAGCCTGGAGGAATGAGGACTAGGGGAAAGCTATAGAAAGCAAGTCTACCCCATCCTCAGACTCCATTCTTTGCCTGTGCGTGGTGCTGAGGATTGAAGCCAGGGCCTCACACACGCTGGATAAATTCGGTATCACTGAGCCACATCCCAGCCCTGGTCATCTGCTAATGTCAGGTCAACAATTAGAACCCAGAACCCAGCTCACTTAGGTGAGCCCTGAAGCCCTCTGCTCAGGTGGAAACCAGATCATAAACTTCTTGAGGCTCCCTGGGGGCTTCCTTCAGGGAACCTAGACAAGTGAGATTTCCTTCTCAAAATGAAAAAAGTTTCCTTCAACAGGAATCCATGGTCTTTTTGAGACAGGGTCTCCCTGGAGCCCCAGCTGGACTGGATATGGAGACCAGGCTGGCCTTGATCTCTGCCTCCTGATTGCTGGAAGTAAATGTGTGTGCTGCCACATCTGGCAATATTTTTGTTTCTAATTGTAAGTATCTAACTTTTTTTTTTAATTTTATTTATTTCTGTATGTGTATGAATGCACTGTCTGTATGCAAGTCTGTGCACCCGTGTCGTGCAATGCCACGGAGGTCAGAAGAGGGTCTCGGATTCCCCTGGAGCTGGAGTTCTCCTGGAATTGGAGTTTCAGATGGTTCTCGGCTGCCATGTGGGTGCTGGGGATTGAACCCGGGTCCTCTGCAAGAGCGGTCGGCACTCTTAACCGCTAGGCCATCTCTCCAGCCCCTAACTTTCTTTTAATCTCAGATAATATAGTCCTTAGTTGTAGGATTTTTAGTTATATTTGAAATTCCCTTTCAGAGTGGCTGTTCTGAGACCACTCTATTGGTGGTGGGGGAGAAAGCAGAGGCTGACTGCAGAGAGTTCTCTATCATTTCTTCTCTTGTCTGTCTTGTCTGCTGAAGGATGTTTAGAAAGTTGCTTGGGCATCTGCTAAAGCCTAATAAGGAGGAAGGAAAGGGCATGCTTGGGTGTGGGACAAGTCTTTAGCTGGACCTTGTGTGTCAGTCAACACACGTGGGTGCTTTGGCTTCACCCCTAACTCAATTTTCCTCAAACTCACACATGAGTGTTTTATATTTAGAGATAACAGACAAAGCAGAATGGAATGCCTGAGATTCTGAGGATGCTAATTCTAGGTGTTCTTTCAGAAAGTTCTACTTTGGGTCATTTTCCCTTGCCTTTCTCTTTACTCTTAAGTGTCTCTAAAGCCTGCCGACTCCATCCCATTGCTCCAATGTCTCAGTTCCTCTCTCCCTTTCTCGATCTCTCTTTCTTTAATTTTTTCTCTTTTTTTCTTGTCTCCTCTTTTTCTCTTCCATCTTCTCCCTCTGTCTCTTGTCTTCTTTCTCCCTGCTTGTTTTTCTCTTTCTTTCTCTCATCCTTCTCCCCCTCCTTCTTCTCCAGTCCCTCCCTCCTTCCCTCCCTTCTTCCTATTGCAGTAGAGTGCCCCTTAGGCAATATTTTCAGATTCCCTAGCCCACTTGTTTAAAACCCTTTGCCAGTGCTTCTCTGTCTCTAGTTGTAAGCCACTCCACTTGCATGAAGATATCAGTGTCAGCCTAACCTTATCTTCCCTTCCTTCCTTCCTTCCTTCCTTCCTTCCTTCCTTCCTTCCTCTTCTTTCTTTCTTTCTTTCTTTCTTTCTTTCTTTCTTTCTTTCTTTCTTTCTTTCTTTCCTTTCTAACTGGTCATATAATCTTTTTTCTCCTTTCTTCCTTCCTTCCTCTTTCTTTCTTTCTTTCTTTCTTTCTTTCTTTCTTTCCTTTCTAACTGGTCATATAATCTTTTTTCTCCTTCCTTCCTTCCTTCCTTCCTTCCTTCCTTCCTTCCTTCCTTCCTTCCTTCCTTCTTTTTGTATTTTTGAGACAGGGTCTCCCTGCAGCCCCAACTGGCTTGGAAGTCACTATGTAGACCAGACTGGCCTTGAACTCACAGAGATCTGCTTGTCTTTGTCTCCCTGAGTGCTGGGATTTTTCAATGTATTACCCCCCCTGGCTCATCCCTCACTTTCTACCCCCAGTTGTGGCTATCCTTTCAGCTCCTTCATACCTCCTACTTGGAACACTTTCCCCCTGGGCCGTCCTCCAGGACCTGTCTTGAAGGGAATTCTCAGCCTGTGGATCCTTCCAAACACCCCATTGCAGACAGCCCAAGTCCCTTCCTTCGGTTGCAAATTTCTATGACACCCTGTCACCATCCTTTTGAGATGCCCAAGGGGTTTGTAACAGCCTGAGCAAGTTTGTCTCTCCCAGAAAACTAGTATGCTCAATACTGTTTGCCTCTAAACAAAAATAGAGGGAGTGTTGATCTTGTTTAAGGGAGTGACCCCAGATAGGCTGACTAAACTCCAGTGGATGAAGTTGCCCTGAGGGACAGGATAAAAAAAACCTGACTATATAGGCCTTAACAAATATGACAGAATGCATGAAATCTGGTATGTGTGGGAAGGTGTGGGGGTGTGGATGGGGGAGGGGATCTAAATACAGTTAAAATTTATTATATGAAATGCACAAAAACTGAATAAAATATCCATTAAAAAAAAACTTGAGTTGACTATAAAAGAATAGAGGCCATATGTATCTATGCTGACCAATAGGTACTCAATAAAAAGGTTATGAAGGATTGCAGCACAAAGGTCTGAGGACCTCGGGGTATGTGTTAAAGAAAACTCAGATCTTTTTTTCTAACAAATGAATTTACTACATAGAGATTCAAGCACTATCTGGAATTCCCCTTCCTCAGTGTTTTTATGGAGAAGGAAAAAATAGACTAATTAGATCAAACAAACATTGTCCTTTGATGTCCCTTGCCCTGCCCCCACCCTTTATATATGCAAATAGGTTTCAGAAGTGGGGAAAAGCCCAAACACAAATCTGGGTATGTTTGGCCTTCCCTAATCAGGAGATAATAACAACATTCTTTATTTTTGTTGTAATTATGATTCAAAATGAGCTCGGTATCAACATTGATCTGTATGTGAGGAATGTGGGTTGGCCCTGCAGAGACAACTGAACTGGTCACCTGTGCGGGGATGGGTAAGTTAACACAGCCCTAAAAGGGCAAGGAATTTGGGAATCAAAGGTGGAAGGTCATATTTAGTTAACATCATCCCTCACCCTGACTAAGAGCAATCCCATGGTAACTCTCTTCTGTTCAGATGTGCTTCTGCCCACATTGAGAGGCGTCAAGAAACGGGAGCAGATAGGAGCCAGCCCTGCTCTCACAGATCTCACATGTGGGGAAGCCAGTCAGACATAGGAGCAAGACCAGTAGTGGGCAATGTGTCCTGGGACAGGCAGAATTAGTGGGAAAGCAGAAAAGAATTCCCTGGTGGGGACAGATGTGAGCGCAGAGCAAGTGGCTGGAGGAGACTTCTTAGAGGAGGAGATACATAGTAAAGGATTTGAGAGTGGAGTTTTACAGGATAGGCAGGTGGGTGCCCCATGGCCTGCAAACTGTGCCTTACACAGGAAATGTGTATATCTGGTTCAACACATATACCAACACGTTCAGAACATTAATAAACCCAGGAGGCCAGCAGCACTGCTCTCCTTCATCATTCTTACAGGACTGACTCCAGAATCTTTCTCATGGACCCAAACTTGCAGGCACTCAAGTCTCTTCTTTAAAATGACAGTATTTCATGAGCTCTGGTGGGGTGGGGGGATAGGGGGACACGGGTCTAGATTTGATTAGTAACATAATCTTGTACAAAAAATATATATAATAAAAAAAATTCCATGAAAAAAAATAAAATGACAGTATTTGCATATAAACTACACATGTCTTCCTGTACCTTAAATCACCTCTGGAGTATTTAAAACACCTAGTATACTGTACATACTGTGTAAATTGTTATGCTGCATTGTTTAGGGAATGACCAACATGATCAGAGGGGTTGAGGGTGTAGCTCAGTGGGTTCAAGCTCCTGTGCTCCAGAATAGAAAGTTTCCACGTGTTCAGTAAAGATGCACATTCTTGCTCTTGAATAATTTTGTTCACAGTTGGCTGAATCTGTGAATGTGGCTTTCCACAGAGAGGGCTGATCAGAGGTTGGCAGACACCTCTGCAGCATCCCGAAGGTTGTAGAGCTACTCCTGGGCAGTAGGTTTTCTCCTGGGCTGACTGCACACTGCCACCAGCACCAATAGGAGCATAACAGAACGGGATCTACAGAAGTCTTCCAAATAGATTGGTCCGTCTTGAATTTCATCCCATGCAATGCCGGTTACACTGGGCCCTCTTTCTTTCTCGGTGACCCTCTGCTCATTTGTGTGAGGGGATCCTGGCAGTCCGGACTCAGGCCAGCTGCGGCCCTTACCTCCCTCCACACGGTTCTAGAGGTTATCTGCACTAGATTCCCTTCCAGCAAGTCACCTGCTGACCTGCACCCAGGTGCCTTTCATGAGAACAAGTGCAATGCACATTGACTAGATAGTTCCCACCGCCTCACCGTGACCTGGATTTGAGAGGAAGAAATACAGAAACTGTGTTTTTTCTCCTTGCCCCGGTGACATTACTTGTTTTCCCCATAAAAAAGGCACACTGAAGGGACTGAAGATGGGGGAAAACTGGTACCCTATCTCTCTGGTGGAAATGCTGCGTGCAGTCTTGGGCCAATTTGATAAAAGGAGAGGAGGACGTCAGAAGACAGAGAGAAAGAAGGCAGAGCAGCAGAGCTCTGAGTTTAGAAACCTTGCTGCGTTCTCTGGATCTGATTTGGCCTGAGAATGCATCAGATAAAAATAACAAGTCGCACAGTAGAGGACAGATCTGCAGCTTCTCCTCCGCCTGGGGCTGCGCATGCCCAGTGTGTACCTCTTTGGTGGAGAAGCATCGAGCTGCATACCCTAGCAGAAGGCCAGAGTGAGAAAGGGCCTGTGTTTGATGTATGAGCTTTGGCTTGCCATCGTGAGTCACCCCAGAACTAGCTGCAGGCAAAACAAAAATCTTTTGTGATTAATTAGAAAAACTGGACAATTATGAATTGACTGCACACAGCCGGGGTACGGTAATATAAATAGTAACGACGCTGGCAAGCCTGATGAACACTGGTGTTTATATGAGATCACTGGAGAAAGGCAAATTTTTAACATGGAATCTGCTGAAATAGGATGCTTTTTGATCTTGGGCAATTTGAGGGTCCTGACTGACATTTTTACTGGTATGTTCCAAAGGGACTCTTTTCCCCACACCCATCCCAATCATGCCAAATTAATTTCTTTACTTTATTATATATATCTATATATAATATATATTTGAACTCAAACATCCCTTTCAGCAGCTCTATGAAATTCTTTTGGTCTTTTGTTAACCTCTCTGCCAGCACAGTGCTTCTAGGGAGATATTCTCAGAAGACTTGAACTCAGACACCATTTTTATTTTGAGGCATTAGCTGGTTTGATCTTCAAGGGAAGAGAGAACCATTATTACCAGTGGGCTAGTTTATCAGGGAACTCAAGGATAAGAATATTATAGCCAGTTATTGTGCTAATGGTTTGTTCTGTTTAGGGAGGGTTAAGTAGAGAGGCCTATATACCATAAAGTTGAGCAAAGCTTTTAATAACCTCTGGGCATGAATATTATATGTAGGTATGTATGTATTTGATATAATTTAATCACACTTCTCTTTTCCCATGTTCCTCTTCCTCTTGTCGTGGTAGTTAAAGGATTCGAATATGTCCTCTCCTGGAGCTAGGGGACCATTATTTCTTTTCAAGGAAGTTCCTGAAGAAAAATAATTAAACCCTGACAGTGCCGGCAAATGTCAAAATACAAATTTCCTCCAGTGATCATTTTTTAACCACCAGGGTGAGCAAGTTATCTTTTGTCCTGGGGCAACAATGTGCAGCCAGTGCTGGTCACAGACCCAAGAGTAACAAAAACAAAATGCCATTTCTCTGTACTGTCCCTTCCACTCTACCCCACTCAGAAAAAAAAAAAAAAGTCTTCCAGACCTTTGAAATTTGGTTTCTGCCAAGCAATTAACTTGTCTTAACGGCACATTCTCCATCTCCTAGTGCCTTTTCGGGCCTCTGTTTGCACTCACCAGCATTCACATTGTTTTCTATTATTATTCAAGCAGGGCCGCCTCAGTAGTAAACCCATTGACCATTCAATCTGAGCTATAGCTGCTGTAGATAATTAAAAGTTCCCAACCTCTTGCCCCAAGGCCAGGCTAGAGCCAGTCAGAGAGGAGCCAGGTCTTGGCTGCTCAGGGACCAATCGATCAGCTGATTAACCCTTCTTACTGATTGGTTAGAGCTGATTGCATCTCTGGTAAAGAAATCTGCTCTCGCCCTGGGGCACAAGAGGCAGCTATACATTCAGGGTGGCTAAGTTAGGGGCCCAGTAGTCACTGTCCTTACACCAGCGAGGGAAACGTTTCTAATCTCTCCATCTCGGTTTTTTCACCAGGCTATCTCTGCTTTTATTTCTAAGGAGAAGAATCTCTGCTGGGTTTCAGAATAGCAGAAAAGATTCCTGGGGCTGCAGTTGCTGCTGGTTCTTTCTGACAATAAACTGTCCCCTTGCAAAAGGGCTGAGGTCAGAAAGTGCCAGAGACACACCCGTTGTAAAACAGATTCCCCTCTGGGCAGCTTGCTTTCTGGAACAGGTGACTGTGGTTGAAAGGGTTTGACTTTGCTAGCTGGTAAATATTTGTCTTTGCATATGGCTAAACAGCCCATCTTTTTCTTGTGCTTATGCTTTGCCGCAGTGAGTTACATACATATATTGTACTGGAAAATAGGCATTTAAGCTCTTAAAGGGAATAGCTGAGATGCTATTAGACAGGTGTGGCTCCACCATTTTGCACAGCTCCTCTGGCCTTGAAGATAAATCACTTTGGATTTGGTAGAGGAGCCAGGCGGAGAGTCCTCTGTGAAATTGTTAGGTCTGCCGATCTCTGCAAAGCTTAGCTAATATTATTTTTCTATCGTCTTTAAGAAAAATGAAGCTTCTACTCAGGTCAAAGACAGCAGAGTGTGTGTCAGTTACCTTAGCGAAACACACAGCTGGTAGCTTGGGAAACAGATGTTTTCCAAAATGCTCAGGTTTGCTCTTGTTTTGATATACTTAAGAACTTTTGATATATGTAAGAAAAAAATCCCCCAGACTCTTGAAGAACCCAAACATTATTTAGCTTATAGGTAAAATCAATGACGACAGAGACTGAACTCAGATTCTCCCCAAAAGGCTAGTGGACTGAGATGTAGCCTGGTTGTAGGGCCCTGCTCAGTGTGCAGTTCAGGAAATACAAACTTGATAAGCAGTTTCAGGGCCCCGTGGCTAAGGGACACTTTCTTTGAAGGGATATCCGAGAAGGATGCGGGCAAGCCAGCAGGTATGAAAGCAGTCTTGGAAGATGGAAAAGACACAGATGGAGCCCAAAGAAATCTGATTATTCTCTTTCTTTTTTAGATATTTATTTTTATTTTATATGTGTATTTTGCCTCTGTGCATGTAAATGTACCATGCACATGCAATGCCCCTGGAGGCCAGAAGAGGGCATTAGACCCTCTGGAACTGGAATTATAGATGGTTGTTAGCCACCATGTGGGTGCTAGGAACTGAACCTAGGTCCTCTGCAAGAGCAGCCAGTGATGTTAATGACTGAACCTTCTCTCCAGCCCCAGAAGTCTATTTTCTCTCTCTCCTTTCTTTCTTTCTTTCTTTCTTTCTTTCTTTCTTTCTTTCTTTCTTTCTTTCTTTCTTTCTTTCTTTCTTTCTTTCTTTCTTTCTTTCTTTCCTTCCTTCCTTCCTTCCTTCCTTCCTTCCTTCCTTCCTTCCTTCCTTCCTTCCTTTCTTTCTTTCTTTTTTTGAGACAGGGTCTCCCTTTAGTCCCAGCTGGCCTGGAACTCACTCTGTGGACCAGGCTGGCCTTGAACTCACAGAGATCTGCCTGCCTCTGCCTCCCGAGTGCTGGGATTAAAGGCATGCACCACCACACCTGGCTGTCTGTTCTCACTTTGAGTTTAATTGAAATAACCAAAAGCCTTGTGACCCTGGACATATTTATTAACTTCCCAATGGTCTTAATCTATCTGTCTCAAGGAAGGTTGATCAGAGCTTGCACTTATATGCACACATGAAAAGAATCAGGTGTGAAACATATCTGCATGCCATTCCAAAAAAAAGAAAAGATGATTAGACCTAGGGCATTGGGTGATAGCGTGGGTCTTATTAACATGATCACTGAGAACTGGCTCATACAACACTGCTAAGTAAAATAGAAGATGGAAACTATTATGAATATCTATTTTTGACTAGCTAAAGACTTACACTCTGACTTGTCTTGTAACTGCTACTTATTAAAAAGCCACTAGGAAAAGCTGGGAGTGGTGGTGTGTGCCTTTAATCCCAGCACTTGGGAGGCAGAGGCAGGCAGATCTTTGTGAGTTCAAGTCCAGCCTGGTCTACAGAGTGAATTCCAGGACAACTGGGGCTATAGGGAGACCCTGTCTCAAAAAGACCAAAAAAGTAAAATAAATAAATAAATAAATAAAACCAGGGTTGGTTATTGGGTGCTCTCTTGTCTTGAGGAGGTAAATGTATGTAGTGCATCATTAGATGGGAGCCATGTCCACAAAGAGTGCGGAAAATGAGTACAAACCCAGCCCACACTCAAACCAGGTAGCATTCCTGAGAGGAATTTGTAAAGCACTGTAATTTGAGCCTCAGGTTAGCCTTTCTCTTTGTGGTAAAACAGAGACCACAAAGTGTCCTCACTCTGGTTCTTACAGGAGCAGCTTTCCTTTCAAAGAAATCTGAGAGAAATCCCAACAGTATGCAGCTCATTAAATGAATGCAACAGGTTTTCCTTATAAAGCATTTTGGGTATCACTCAGAATTGCCCTCAAAGACCAAAACAAAAACCAGAAAACAAAACAAAACAAAATAGAAAAACCGGATGCGGAGATTAAGGAACATTTCAAATGTGTGAAATAATGAGAAATTTAGCTTGTCTCTTCCACCTTTTTGTTTTTCTTTTTTGAATGTTTTTCTGAAGTACTTAAGAAATCATGCAGCAGTGATCAACCCAATCGAGTATCAGAGTTCACTTTATATTGAAATCTGAAATAAAGCAAGTTCAGCTGTCCAACTCTTTTAGTGCCAACCTTCCCCTCCTACAAATTAATTCAGAATAAAGGAAATGCAAGCGGCCAGTAGACAGTAACAGTACATCATAGCAACCAACATTCTAGCAAATCCAATCTGTCCAAGTCCCAGATACCAGACACTGAAGAAGAAAAGTTATCTGTCGTGCAATTTTCTTCTACACAGAGCAGAATGCTCAGTCTGGCTTTTGCTGTCTCAGTCTGTTTAGGAATTCCAAATGAGCGAACCACAGTGTTTAGCAGTAAAATATGGTTATAGGTCTTAAATGCAGGCTACATTTAACAACCGTATATTGATTTTTTCTTGTAATTTTATTTCCATGAACATTTCTGGTTTCTTAATTAGTAGCCTTTTAGAGAGAAGGATTTAACATTCTCTCCATTAGAAGACTTGGCTTTCAGAAGTTGTATCCCTGTCAAGGAAAGGCTGCCTCTATCTCTGGTTTCAGAGGGAGATGGCCACTGTGCACGCATGCGCAGATACAGACTCACGCAGCCCTTTGCTGTCCTTGGCCGCCAATTCAATTAAGACCAAATAGTGTTGGTGAACCCACGACAAAACTTAACAATCTCCAATGGCACACTCACCCTATAACGGGAAGGGCTGTTTACCCCATGTTCCTTATTAAACCGAAGTATTTTATTTAATGAGCATCAGTCATGCAAGGTGTTCCCATAAATCATCGGCTGGTTTACAAACTCAATAACTAGGCTTCCTGCTCTAACTAGGCTGAGCACACCTTAAATTATTAACACGCCAGGCCCTTGAGGCAGATCTTTGATGACGATGATATAAACACTGTGAAGACAAGGTGCTCTCTCAGCAAAAGATTATTGACTCTAATTACCATTTACCACAGGAAAAAGAAAAGAAAAGACAATAAAATATGAGAGAGAATTTAAATCTGAGACTTAATTTTATGAGAGCTTTAAATACCTCACCCCCTCCAACTTTTTTCCTTTCTTTCTTTTCTTTTTTTTTTTTCTTCTTGTTTGTGGTTGGTTACACTACCAGTCTAGGGACTGTTATAATGATGGCCCATGGTTGGCTAAGCTTAAAAGGGTGACAGTTGTGAAGAGGAAAGGAGGGAAACGCAGGAGACATCTGTGGTTGGTAAGCACACTGTTTGAAACGTGATGGAAAAAAAGGCCAGAGGGGGTGAGAAATGATAATATACTGGTTAAGAGCGCCGACCGCTCTTGCAGAGGACCAGGGTTCGATCCCCAGCACCCACATGGCGGCCGAGAACCGTCTGAAACTCCAAGTCCAGGAGAACTCCAGTTCCAGGGGAATCCGAGACCCTCTTCTGACCTCTGCGGCATTGCACGACACGGGTGCACAGACCTGCATGCAGACAGTACATTGATACACATACAGAAATAAATAAAAATTAAAAAATAAATAAATAAAATAAAATATTTAAAAAAAAAATCAAAACAAAACTAAAAGAAACCCTCGATTTGTTTTCATGTAGGTGTGATTATAGAAAGAGGGTTAAAGGGCTGAGATATGCCACAGCAGTTACCTTGGTTAAAGGAACTAGCACTTTCGGTCAGTTATTTATTTTATTTTTGGTCTTTTCGAGCCAGAGTCTCCCTGTAGACCCAGCTGTCCTGGAATTCGCTCTGTAGACCAGGCTGGCCTTGAACTCACAAAGATCCCCTGCCTCTGCCTCCCAAGTGCTAGGATTAAAGGTGTGCGCCACCATGCCCGGTCAGCTGTTTAAAAGGAATCCTTCTATCCCATGATGCACTTAGGTTTTAACTGCATCCTACAATGGGGCTTACAAGGATACAAAGAGCCGAAAGATGGAAGAAGTCTAAATCATAGAAATAACTTATTTAAAAAAATCTAGTCAAATGACAAGGAATGAAAAGTTTCTTTCTATTTGGAAGGTGGCCATAGCAGCTGGGAGAACGAGTGTAGGATGCCAAAGAGATGGAAGGAAAGCCTCAGCCCTGCCTGCTATCGAGTGTTTTCATTTTGTCTTTCCTACGAGTTCACATGTTTCTCATTTTAAGGACTGTCTACTCAGGTCAGAGTCTCTGTATGGTAAATTGTTCTCTCTCATTTTCCTTAAAAAAAAGAAAGAAAACTCCAATTGGAGCCAGGGATGGTGGCACACACCTTTAACCCCAGCATTTGAGAAGGAGAGGAAGATAGGTCTGTGAGTTTTCAGCCAGCCTGGTCTACATAGCAAGTTCCAGGCCAGCGAAGGCTACTTAGTGAGACCCTGTCTCAAAACAAAACAATATCAAGCTCTAATTTGCTGTTTAATATTTACTTATGGAATCGTAGAGTATGTTGAGGTGGGGACCACTTCCAGGATGTTAGGGGTCTGAACGAAGGTGAAGCCATGTCAGCTTCTTCCCATACAGAAGGTGCTGTCCATTGGGACCTACCTCAGAATCAGAAAAAAAAAGGTAGCACGTAGAAAACTGACCATCAACCTTATGCATAAAACAGGCGTTACTGATTCTTAGCTCTGTCCTGGGCCTATTCAAGACAGGTTTCATAATCCAGTAAAACTGACCAGAATATGAGGGAAGTGAATCTGCAATATTTATAAGTTTTTGTTTTTTATTTGATCAATCTCTCCTAGGATCATGTTAGATTTGGGGTGTGGGGTAGCCTCGGCCCCATGGGATCTGCTCCCATGCCCCTTGTGGGGCTGCAGTGTTTCTTGGAGGTCACTCAACCATCTCATCCAGCAGCGGATGTGGGGGTGGGGGTGGGGTGATGGTGGTGGAGGTTTAGGAGCTTTGTCGAGAGACCTTTGGTAGACCCACACTTCTCTCCTTACCTGGTAAAGGTGTTTGAGGTTTGACTTTTGACCTTACCCTCTGCACCTATTAAATCCCAGGTCAGGACTCACAGCAGGGCAATTCCCAGGGGATCAGAACATCACAATTTCCTTCCCCTCCGCAAGAGCAAAAATTGAATCTGTTTAAATGAAAGATGTCCGGTGCTTCTCAGTATTTTGGGAAATAGTCACACTGTTATTTTTCTCTGAGGTATTTTGTCCCTTTCTAAGATGGATCACCCACTTGGAATCAGAAGCAAGACTCTGACCACTCAAGATCTTCAGAAAACTCTGGATTTGTTTTTTTCTTTGGGGCTAAGTCACCTTGGTCACTTTCCAGTTAAGGTTTTTTTTTCTAATAATCCTACCAGGATATTCTAAAGAACTTTACCATATATTTTTTTCCCTTTTTGTCAGAGAAAATATAATCTCATTTTGTTCTATAATGGTTATGAGACACGATTGCAGGAAGTTGCAGCAACCTTTTCTTAGATTGCAAGAACACAGGTCAGGGTGATTATTTCTCAGTATTCTGCTTTAGTTCCCTTTCTGGAATCCCTGACTTAGGTGGGCTATGACCTTACAGTTATAATTCTGGGGCTGGAGAGATGGCTCAGCAGTTAAGAGCACTGACTGCTTTTGCACAGGACTTGTGTTCGAATCCTAGAACCCACGTGACCCCGAACAACTGTCCATAATTCCAGTTCCAGGGGATCTGACACTTTTTTCTGACCTCCATGGGTATTGCAGGACATGGGTGTACTTACACTGTGTGCAGGCAATACATTATTACCCATAAAATAAAATAAAATAAGATAAAAATAAAATAAAATAAAGGTTATAATTCATTCTTCCATTTATATGTTACCCATAAATATTGAGAAAAATAGGTTACATATATAAAATCTTATTTAAAAAACTAGGATTCTTTTTGGACAGCCAAGTGTGGTATTTCTCATGAGACTGAAATATTTAAACACTAGGGTAGAAGATCTAAAATAATGTGTGCACGTCTACTTATAAGATGTGAGTGCAGTGTTCACAGCAAAACAAAAAATTTACACATCAAGACTTCCCTAAACCCTTTGCTCTGGGCTGATTGTGATGCAAAGAGCCTCGGGAAGCTGCCTTTTCAGGGCCTGGCTCCCGGTGACCTGGCCCGGCTCTTCCCAGCCTCCACGTCTGTGCTCTGTGCAGAGAGGAGCCCTGGGGGCAGAGCAGGCTGATGGCTCTGACTGGCCCTGCTCCCAGGGGTCGACCCAGAGCTCAGTATCACCCTGTCCCTCATCAATCTAACCGCGGGAAGGGAAGCAGCAGGAATGCGTGTCTGTTGTCCAAGCTCAGCCTCTGGGGGGCATGGCTGGGATCTGCAGCCCAAGCCTTTCAGGATCCAGGGTGCTCCCCCTGGAACCCTGGCACTGAGCTGCAGTTCAAGACCAGGGATCCAGACCACCACGACCTGTCTGAAGTGGCCAGAGTGCTGTGCTCAAATGCTGTTTTGTCATTTGGGTAATTTCTTCCTTTTAAATCCGTCATCTCTTTCATTTTCTTCTTGCTTCAGGGGCTGGAACCAAGTACACTGAGCTGCATTCCCAGCCCTAGCTACATTTTTATATCAAGACAGTGGGTGCTTTGAATATCTTAGGAATATATGTGCCAGTTATCTTTCCAAAAACGGATCTTGCTCTATATTTTGGGTTTCCTTTTTTAATTTAAACATTCTTAATTGTGTGTGTGTGTGTGTGTGTGTGTGTGTGTGTGTGTTTTGCTGGGGATTGAACCTAAGTTCTTTTGCATGCTCAGAGAGAGCTGTACCTCTGAGTTATACCCCAGGCTTCTTTTTAAAAAGTATTTAAATATTTAAATCCTGGGACATTTGAAATTATCCAAAAGAAGACAGGCGTCATGTCATCAACCGCCCTGTGCCGGTGCTGGTACTCAGTTTTAGTAATGAGTAACTTGTGGACAACTTTATTTAATCTGTACCTGATTCATCTTTATTTCCTCTTTTGAGGCAAATCTCAGTCATATTGAATGTAGACCTTTTCTCCCTGGTTTTAAAAATTGTATTTGAATATATCTCTATATCTCTATCTCATAACATTTGGCACTTTAGACCTTATTAATTTATTGGTTCTAGAGATGAACTCAGGGCCAATGAGCATGCTAAATCATATACTCTCCTGAACTACACCTCTAGCCTCAATTTTAAAGTTAATGTTTTAGTGGCATTTATGTATGACTACACTGTGATGCAGCCATCACCATATACCACAGAACTCTTTTGTCTTGCAAAACTGGAACTCTGTATTCATTGAACAATGACTCCCAGCTTGCATCCCCCAGCCCCTAGCAGCAACCTTTTGGCTCTGAGTCTAGGAATTGTGACTACTCCCAGCAATATGGACTTGCCTCCTAGGGATGCAACCACATAGTATCCCTTTGCCTCTAGTTGTTTCACTTGGCACAATGTTCCCGGTGTTTACTCATGAGGTAGTGTGGGTCAGAATTCCTCTTTGTACTGAGAATACTTTTAACTCTCAGGTTTAATGACTCTTCTTTTAAATTTTTATTTATTTATTTATTTATTTATTTATTATTTGCTTTTGATTTATTTGGAAAGAATGAAATAACTGATTTTTGGTGAGAAAGTCTTTTCTTTACCTGTGAAGCCTAGCACACAAGGGGAAGAATGTTAATGAGTTCTGTGACCTAAGTGGCTTAAAATCATGAACATGTGACACTTTCCTTACATGTGTTCATTTATGGATGTGTGCACTTGCTTGCCTCTTATATATATACTTTGGGTCCCAGGCATGGCACAACAAACACTCCTTAAGAGCAGACGCCATACCCAACCCCATACTCAAATCTGTAGATGGTCAACTACCTCATATAAAACAGCCAGATGTGGTGGCGTATGCCTTTAATCTCAGCACTCGAGAAGCAGAAGCAGGCAGATGTCTGTGAGTTCAAGGTTGGCCTGATCTACAGAGCGAGTTCCCCAGCTGAGGCTGTAGTGAGACCCTGTCTTTAAAAAAAAAAAAAAAGACAGAAAACAAACAATAAACAAAAAAATCCAGCATATTTCCCTAATTTACTTGACTACTCCCTTGTATTATAAATCACCCACAAATTATTTATAAAACCTAAGACAATGCCAATATGCATAGATAGTTGTATTATTTAGAGATGAATGACAAGGAAAAAAGTTTGCACATGTTCAGCTTAAAATCTTATTTATTCTTTTGATTCATGTGTATGAGTATGTTTGTGTGAGTGAATGCCACCTGTGTGGGATGTCAGTAGAGGCCAGAAGAGGCCATTGGATCACCTGGAGCTAGAGTTAAAAGCAGTTGTGAGCTGCACAATGTGGGTGCTGGGAATTGAACCTGGATCCTCTGCAAGAACAGCAAGAGCCATCTCTCCAGCCTCATGTTCAACTTCTGAGTATTTAAAAAAAATTAAAAAATTATCATTGAGTCCCTAAATTCTGAACCCACTGAGAGGGAGATATGGGAGACAGACTATATTTAACTGCATTTTCGGTGG
The DNA here is from genome assembly GCA_009823505.1 of Rhizomys pruinosus. Classification (NCBI taxonomy): domain Eukaryota; kingdom Metazoa; phylum Chordata; class Mammalia; order Rodentia; family Spalacidae; genus Rhizomys; species Rhizomys pruinosus. Next base: position 175,635 of record VZQC01012825.1, read on the forward strand.
CTATAAATGCTAGTCAATCTGAGGGGCTGGGTGCACAAGGTGATATCAGTAGTGGATCATACACCTAATCTAAAAGCTTGGCTCTCAGAAACTCATCAAATTAGTTCCCAAAATATCTCAACAGAATTGGGCAGTCTGAGTGAATTAACATCTAAGAACAGCGAAGGGATAGAGAAATAGCCCAGGCAGTAAAGTGCTTGCCAAGTATGATGACTTCAGTTTTGCTGCCCAAGAACCCAGAGAAAAATAGCTGGGCATGGAAGTGCATGCTGGGGAGACAGGAGGATCCTGGCTAGCCTAGCTGAATCCAAGAGTTCCAGGCCAGTGAGAGAACCTGTGCCCAAAACAAGAGGGATGATATTCTTGAGCAATGATGTCCAAGATTATCCTATGGCTTCCAAACATCAGTACGCATGTACACAAAATTAATAAACAACAACAACAACAACAACAACTTCAAAATGAACTGTGCCAGGACCCTTCTTTTGGCTCTGTAGTCATTACGTTAGCTGTCTTAATGTCTGTTCTACTCTCAGCCATTAGCTCCTTAAATTAACGCTAAGAGAAACTAACAAAGTCTTATGGATGTCAGTCCCATAGTAGATACTTCCTTTGTGTTGAATAGAAATCAACCCAGGAGTTAGTGATATTTCTGGATTAGCAACTCTTGGGTGGGTGGTGTCTCCCTTCACCCTGTCCCTGGTTCCCATGGTGCTGTGTTGCTGGTAGGAACTGGCCTCAGGCTTGACCCTTTTCCTACAGCTGATGCTCTGGGCTAGCCCTTTGGTCTTCTTTCTGTTCAGGGCTCTGATCATACCAGCTTTATCTTCCTCCTTCCTTTTTGGAAAACAAAAGAAGGGCACGATTATAGCAGATACAGGACAGACGCAACAATACTTAATATACTGCCCCTCCATGAGTGGTATGTGGGTACACGATCATAAGCGTGCAATGATAGATTTTTTTTTTCTCTTCTGTCCCTTGCAGTTCACCTCAAAGCCATGTCCATAAAAGCTTCTTGTCTGACCCACTGGTCTGTCTCTTAGTCATCTCCGCTTGTGATTGTCATTTCCAGTTGCCTTTTGTGTTTATTTCAATCCATTATTTGTTTTGTTTTGTTTTGTTTTGTTTTGTTTTGTTTCACTCTGATGACTCATGGTGGCTCCCTCCATTTGATGGTCACCTCTTCTGGAACTGGATGGGATCACAAGTTCTAAGTTTGTGTTCCTTAACCCAGGGCAGGCACTCAGGGCATTTGAATGGAATGAACACTGGCTGCTTTTTGGAGGACAGATGAAGGGACAGACTTAGTTTAATCTCACAAGGCTATCCAGACAGAGGTGGGAGTAAGAACGGAAACCAGCCTTTGATTTCCCAGATGCTATTCCATGATTGCTGCCCCTGAAGGAATCAAGCCCAACAGGGAATGAGATCGGCCAGCATGGAGCAATGTCCCCGATTTTTCCTGAGATTATCATTTGATGGGAAGATGCAGGAACATGTCTATCCTCTGAAGCTCCTCATCTAGAGCACTCAGTTGCTGACGCAGTCAACAGAGGGTCTGGGTGTCCCTTGTCTGGATACATGTAGTACATTGACAGCTTCTCTACCTGTCTAGCATCCTGGGCAAGCCCTGATTTAAACCCTTAACACTGAAACTAACTAACTAACGAACGAACTAACTAACGAACCTAACTAAACTAACTAACCCACTATTTAGTATAGCCTTAGACTGCTAATTTTTTTTTTTTTTTTGTCTTTTTGAGACAGGGTCTCCCTGTAGCCCCAGCTGTCCTGGAACCCACTCTGTAGACCAGGCTGGCCTTGAACTCACAAAGATCCGCCTGCCTCTGCCTCCCAAGTGCTAGGATTAAAGGTGTGCGCCACCATGCCTGGCTTTTTTTTTTTTTTTAATAAAAAAAAAGAAAACACTGCCAAGTCTTGTTTCAAAGGAAAATACATGGCAGAAGTAGCTAAGACATTGTTTCAGATCCTTGACAACCTGCTAATCTTATTTATTAAATGTCTCTTACTGAACCATGCCAAGTAGTCCATAAAATAGACAGGATAACTAATTTTTTTATATTGCCAGAGAAGCTTAATCTGAACTCAGTAGTTCATAAAACATTTCTGTAATGAAGAATTCAGAACTTAAAATATAATGCTTTTGTAACTCAGGACCTCTTGGGGGGAAAATAAAACGAGTCATTAAACTCGTGAAAGACAATCGGCACAGTCAGCACTCAGAGTGCACACTATGCTGGCTCTTCTCTCTGACGTCATTCTTTTCCGTGGTCAGAGAGCACAGTCATTCTCTTGCAATAGAGTTTATGACGCAGACTGTGGCAATCATCAGTATGTACGTATTCCATACATTTGTACATGAAAGTGCAATTTGTGTCTTTGCAATGTAGCTTACACACCTATATAATCTTGTGCCTGGTAGAATGTGTAGGCTGTAGATCTGTCCTGGAGAAGTTTGCTTCTTATAACTTCTGTCTATGATTGGCTTACAAGATCAAAGAAGGACAGAACCCTCCAACTTCCACCCTCCCTCTGCTAGGTTACATTTACAGGGATTAACTTTCTTATTCAATGTATTTCTTAAGAATGAAATTAATTATAATGCATTTGGATTCCCTGAGCATTCCCACAATTAATTTGTGCTATTGAGTTATCAAATACCCCTTTCTTAAGGGATTACTTCATTTCTGATGTTTTGCACTGATGTCCCAAGAAGTCATTTTGGAGTAAAAAAATTGGATCCTTAGTCCAAGGATTTGTTTTAATCTCCAAGGAATTTTTGGAACACTGGGATGACATGGTAAGACTGTCTAATCCCTTAAGTAAGGCAAGCTGATCACCCAATAACATAAATTACTGAAATCAGCCAGTGAAGCCAATGCTCTCTCTTCAGCTGCTTTTTTGTTTGCTGAGTGCTAACACAAAGCCTCTACAAGATGCATCATTCCTGGCTCCCTAGAGACCCATTGAACTTAATTTTAAAAACTACCCCTTTAACTAACATGTTTCAGATCACCAGATAGCTGAGAAAATGCCTGAATTTTAAAAATATCTTAGCTCAAGTTAAAAACAATAAATTCTTTCTGTGATGTTACGTAACTTCCTTCCCCAAGTCAAATCTGATTCTGCTATGCAGATGGTTGTGGTGTTACGAAAGGGGGCTATGTGAGAGGGTTGGGCAGGCCATGGCTCAAGGTCAAGAGTGCTCTATGGCAAAGGGCTTTTATTTAAGGTAGATAGCAAGGTTGCTAATCCCTTTAAAATATTGGACCTGTGAATTGAGGACTACAATAGAGCATAATGCCAGATAATCTCTTTACCCACATTTATTTACTTAAGGTAATCTAGTCAAGGTCTCATTTGCCTGTCAGAGTCAGCAGGTAAAATATTAGCACTGTGTTGTCATTAGGAGGAGAGAATTCACAGCAGACAAAACGCAGTCACTTTAAAGACAAAGACCAAAGGCAGGAGGTGCTTTTAGCATCTAGCCAGCAGGTCCAGAGGCCATGAAGGACATGTTTGGGATGGAGGTGAAAAAACTGGGTTCCTGTGCTTCAGAATTCACAGCATCAGTGGGACTGAATTGAAATGATATAAAACCAAACTAAAATTGAAAAGTATCAATAAACCATGACCCAATACTTGGAAATCTTGCATTGTATTTCTGAGATTTTTATGAATTACAATCTTTTGGCAAAAGTATAGCCAAACATTTTTAAAAAAAGTATTCCTTAAAAAATGTTTTTAGGCAAGCAGTGTGGAGAAACCTTGGAAAACTTGGAATGAACTTGCCACCCAACCCAGCCATACCACTCCTGGGCATGTACCCTCAAGACTCACCCCACCACAGAGATACATGCATGGCCATGTTTATTTCAGCTCTCTTCACAATAGCAAGGAGCTGGAACCAACCCAAATGCCCCTCAACTGATGAGTGGATAGAGAAAATGTGGTACATCTACACAATGGAGTTCTATGCAGCAGTAAAGAAAGATGACATCATGAGCTTTGCAGGAAAATGGCTGGAGCTAGAAGACATCATGCTGAGTGAAGTAACACAGTCCCAGAAAAACAAATGATGAATGGTATCTCTCATCTGTGGATGCTAGTGCCAATTATCTAGTTGTAAGTATTTCTTGTGCATGGCCCCTTGAGCTTTTGTCCAAAGCAGTTGGGAGTGATGCATATTGGAAACAACAACAACAACAACAACAACAACAACAGAAAGGACTGCATCAAAGAACTGACTGAAACAGTGAACTTTTGCTCAAAACAGTCAACTTCCACATGGAGAATATTGAGAAAGACTGAGAAAGAGATGAAAAGCATGTTTAGCAGAATGCATGAGCTCTGGTGGAGTGTGGGGATAGGGTGGGAGACATGGGTCTAGATTTAATAATCTTGTACAAAATATATATTAAAAATAAATAAAAAATGTTTTTAGGGGCTGGAGAGATGGCTCAGCAGTTAAGAGCACTGACTGCTCTTGCAGAGGACCCGGGTTCAATTCCCAGCATCCACATGGCAGCTAAGAACAGTCTTTAACTCTAGTTCCAGGGGAACCTGACACCCTCTTCTGACCTCCGAGGCATTGCATGACACGGGTGCACCAACCTACATGCAGACAGTACATTCATACACATAAAAAATAATAAATTAATTAAAAATGTTTTTAGTTTTATTTTATGTTATGAGTGTATTGCCTGCATGTATATAAGTGCACCCATGTCATACAAAGCCCAAGGAAGTCAGAAGAAGACATTGGTCCCCTGGAACAGGATTTGCCAATGGTTGTCAGTTGCCATAAGGGTGCTGGGAACTGAACTACCCCTCACCTCCACTTTCCTCCCATCCTCTACCCCCTATCCCCCATACCTAATTCCTGCTATCCCCAACCCTTGTCCTCTTGCAAGAGCAGCCAGTTCTCTTAACCACTGAGCCATCTCTTCCCAGCCCTGAATTGTCTTTTCTTGACAGTTTGAAAGATAACCTTTGTGAGTATAATAGAAATGTACCTTTGTGTTTCAACATACAAAGTTTTCACTGGGCAGTTTGGAAAAGAATATCTTTTAATATTTAATTTAGCATGCCCCAATTTTTATCGCCATCTGTGTGGTGGGAAATGGGGCCCCCAAACAGTGTGTAAATAGGCTTCAATTTGTTTTTTAATTTTAAAATATTTATTAGCACTGCTTTCTTTCTTCAGGAAAAACAACCTTTTCCCAGATATCTATAGAATTAAACCCCTCACCTCCATTACCCAGACATCACCTCTTCTCTAAGGCATTCCACCTTAATGCTACTTAAAAGCTACCACCTGTATCCTTGTGTTCTCTGGGCATTTCCATCCCCCTGTCCTGCTCTGTGTTCTTCTTCATCCTCGCATCTGTTAACACGCCTCACACTATGGTCACCATTCACAATCTCTTTCCCTGACTGGAATGGCAGGTCCATAAAAACAGGAATCAACCTGGAGTGGTGACATATGCCTTCAATCCCAGCAATTACAATGCAGAGGCAGGAGGATCTCTGTGAGATCAAGGCTAGCCTGGTCTACACAGTGAGTTCCAGAACAGCTGGGACTACAGGGAGACCCTGTCAAAACAAACAAACAAACAAACAAACAAACAACAGAACGAGGGACTAGAGAGATGGTTCAGTGGTTAAGAGCCCTGGCTGCTCTTGCAAAGGACCCAGGTTCACTTCCCAGCACCTACATGGCCGCAGCTAATAGCCATCCATAACTCTAGTTCCAAGGGGAATCCAATGCCCTCTTCTGACCTCTGTGGGCATTGCACAACATGGGTGCACCTACATACATGCAGGCAATACACTCATACACATAAAATAAAAATAATAAAATCTTTAAAATCACCACCAACAAAACCCAGGAATCTTTTATGTGTCCCTCAACACTGGGTCCAAATAGTACACACACCCTCTGAACTTGACATGAAGTAGACTCTTTTTTTTTTGTCTTTTCAAGACAGGGTCTCCCTGTAGCCCCAGCTGTCCTGGAACTCACTCTGTAGACCAGGCTGGCCTTGAACTCACAAAGATCTGCCTGCCTCTGCCTCCCTAGTGCTAGAATTAAAGGTGTGTGCCACCACACCCCGCTTGAAGTAGACTCTTAATAGAATACTCTGGCCAGGGGCTGAAATCTGAACCTTCCAGGTGCTTTGGATCCATGGGGTGATTTATAGCCAGTAAATGCCTTGTGGAGAAGAAGCTACCTTTTGTCCATTTAGCAGATAAAAAACAAACAAAACAAAAAACAGAGGCACAGAAAACCGGGAACAACCCTGTAGTTACATAGTTGTCAAATGACGTCACGAAGATATAACTCAGATGCTGGCTGGGGATGTAGCTCAGTGGGTAGAGTGCTTGCCCAGCATACACAGAGCCCAGAGTTCAGTGCTAACACTGCATAAACTAGACATGGTGGTACATGTGAGTAGGGGCAGGTGGGTTTTGTGTGGTAGTCCTGCAGAGTGTCTTGTTAAGATTTAGGAAGTTCTAAAAGTAGTTGAGCAGGAGAGGACAGAGGCCATGAGGCATGGAGACCAGATCATGCAGGTGTCCTCTGCTGCTCTAAGACCATTATTCTGCAGGGCCTGTCAGGGGTTCCCACACCTCACTCCTATTGTAAAAAGATAGTTTTGGCTCCAAGGTGAAAACTAGAGCTGGAGTTCTTGCCGTTCATTTTTGCAGCCTCTGAACCTAGTGCAAAGGCTTTTCAGGCCCTGGGCTTGGGAGGGTACTAAGAGAACAAGGTAGCGTAGGCAGCTGCCTACCATTATTGGGTCTGTGGTCCTGGATCTTGCTGTGTTTCCCAGATAGACCTCAAACGCAAGGCACTCATCCTGTCCTGTCTCCCAAGTTCTGAGATCAGGCTCGAATCACCAAGGCCTGCTCAGTGTTCTTCGCTTTCTCGTATGTTCTTCCTTCTGCTTAGGGTCTTCTACGTGTCAAAGAAAAGTCTTGAGTCAGGGAATCAAAATTCACCTGCCTTCTGTCCAAGCAGTTGGTGTAAATGTATGAATCATCTGGTGAGACAAAGTGGGGCAGGGAGGAGAACACATGCTTTGCATAAAGTTGTGAACCTTGAAAATCTTTAAACTTGCTGTGTGGATCAAACTAAAGAACGTCTGAGGAACAGAGGGTCAGGTTAGCTGTTAGAGACAGCTCTTGAACAGTAGTGTTTTGCTGTTGAAAGGAGTTGAAAGCAGGAGTCTTGGGGCTAGAGAGATGTCCCAGCAATTAAGAACACTGGATGTTGTGCAGAGGATGGGGTTGGGATCTCAGCACCCACATGGTGGCTCCAGGGGAATCTGACGCCCTCTTCTGACCTCTGCAGGTATTGCACAATGTAGGTGCACTATTCAGACAATACACTCAAAATACATGTAAAATAAAAATAATATTTTAAAAATATTTTCTTATTTTTAAGTGTATGAGTGTATTGCCTGCATGCATATAAATGCACATGTGTTGTGCAATGCCTGCAGAGGTCAGAAGAGGGCATCCAATCCCCTGCAGCTTGACTTACAGATGGTTGTGAGCTGCCATGTGGGTGCTGAACTCAGGTCCTCTGCAAGAGCAGCCAGAGTTCTTAACTACTAAGTTCTTAACTTAGTTCTTAACTAAGCCATCTCTCCAGCCCCAGTAATTTTATTTTATTTTTTATTTTTTTATTTTTGGTCTTTTCAAGACAGGGTCTCCCTGTAGCCCCAGCTGTCCTGGAACTCGCTCTGTAGACCAGGCTGGCCTTGAACTCACAAAGATCCGCCTGCCTCTGCCTCCCAAGTGCTAGGATTAAAGGCGTGCACCACCACGCCTGGCTAATTTTTTTTTTTTTAAAGAAAGCAGACAGTCTCAACTCTGCAGAGTCAGGTCTTACTGTCCTTCACTGGGACTAACAGGGCCTTTGTGCCATTTAGAGAAAACAGCTCTGGATGGTCACTGCCCTGAGTCAGCCTGCTAGGTGGAGGTTGAGCTGGGCTTCTGTTTCTACTTGTCTGCCAGTGAATCTTGTGCAGTCCCAACCTGTGCATCTTATTTTTTAAGAGATGACAAAGCACGGCTCTAACAAAACTGCAAATTTTGTTTTCCTCTTGGGAAATAGGTGTGTATTCCTGTTCCTTTGGGTGATTTTCTCCTTTGACTCAGTTTCTCTCTCTCTCTCTCTCTCTCTCTCTCTCTCTCTCTCTCTCTCTCTCTCCTCTCCCTCTCTCTTCCTGTCTTCATGGACTAGGTAATTCAGTGTTGCTGTTGTTTTCTATTGAAACTCTCTGGAAGAAGATTTGGTAGGGCCAGCTGGCTAGCTACCCATTGGTAGAGCTTGTGTGCCAGGTGGCCTGGCAGCTCTGTGAGTCAGGACCCCATTCTGAAACACATCAGTCCTATCCAGGATGTTGTAAACCCTAGCAGGGGACACACCTACTAAAGTCCGTCATGAATAATGTAGTCTGTAATGGTGACTTTTTTCTCTGACTACACCTTCGTCAGACTTGATTTATATGAAAATACCTAATAGGGTCATGGCAGAATTTTCTTTGCTGCCCTGGGAAGAGAAGGAAAGAGCATTCTGTATGATGGAGGGAGGTCACATAAGCTCAAATTGGAGCTGGAGCTGAAGAGATGGCTCAGTGCTTGCTGCTCTGTTATGAAGGTCAAAGTTCAGTTTCAAGCTGCCATTTTGGGCACTTGCCTTCTATAGTTCTAGTTCGATTCCCAGCACCCACATGGTGGCTAAGAACCGTCTTTAACTCCAGTTCCAGGGGAATCCGATGCCCTCTTCTGACCTCTGTGGCATTGCACGACATGAGTGCACCAACCTACATGCAGAGTAATACACATAAAAAAAAAAAATATGGCTTTGATTACATTGAGGAATGATCCCTCAAATCCAATTCCACCTGACCCTGCCATACCACTCCTGGGCATGTATCCACAAGACTCATCTTACCACAGAGATACATACACAGCCATGTTTATTGCAGCTCTCTTCACAGTAGCAAGGAGCTGGAACCAACCTAAGTGCCCCTCAACTGATGAGTGGATAGAGAAAATGTGGTATATCTTTACATTGGTAAAGAAAGATGACATCATGAGCTTTGCAGGTAAATGGCTAGAGCTAGAAGATATCAAGCTAAGTGAAGTAACACAGTCCCAGAAAAACAAACAACGAATGGTGTCCCTCATCTGTGGATGCTAGCACCAACTATCTAATTGTATGGCAAACTGAGCAATGTCAATGTGATCTAAAAATAACTGTGCTCTTATATTGTGAATCCCTTAAAAAAAATAAGCAAAACAAAAAAGAATTCAAATTGAATTAACATTAAAAAAACTTGTGATACCAAAAAAAGCATTAAAATACAGTGATGCTTTAACATGGAAAAATGGTTTCTTTTTTAAAATTTATTGGTTATTTTAACAGTAAGTTATTATTTTTATTTAATGTGTATGAGTATATTGCCTACATGCAAGTAGGTGCACCTGTGTTGTGCAGTGCCAGAGGAGGTCAGAAGAGGGCATTGGATCCCCTGGAACCATTTTGGATGGTTGTTATCTGCCATGTGGGAATCAAACCTGGGTCCTCAGCAAGAGCAGCCAGTGTTCCTAACCACTGAGTCATCCTTCCAGCTGAAGTTTTAAGGGTTCAGATATCCTCTTCTGACCTTCATGGACACCCCCTCCCATCTATGTACACACACACACACACACACACACATAAATAAAAATAAAATAAATCTTAACAAACAACAAACCAGTGAGTTAAGTTGGGGCTGCTGGGTTATTCCTGCAATCCCAGCACTTGGTTGGCTGAGGCAGGAGGATTGATATGAGTTAAAGGCCAGCCTGAACTACACAAAGCCCAAACAAACTACAAAAAGCCCAAACAAACCAAACAATAAAAACCACACAATGAACCAAATAGAGATTCCTGGTTGCTATGCTGTCTCGTCTGCTATATGGTGGCCTCTTAGGGACAGAACTCTTGAATTCTCATGCCTGTAAACTCAGGACCTGTCACTGTGCTACTACTCCCAGGTACTGGCAGAACCCTACACTGAGCCGAGCTAAGCAGTTTTCCATCAAGTCACATGGAATAGTTGTCATTCCTCAAAGTTCCTATACAAAAGACATGAGCTTTTTAAAACAAAGTTGACTTTTCATTTCGCCTCACTCCTTAGTCTCTGTTTTGGGAAAAAGGGGGAAAAGGGAGTAATGGTCCTTCATCTTTCTTTCTTATATTTTTTTTCCTACCACATCTGTTCTTGAAATCTTCCCTTGATGTTTTTTCCAAGATGTGGTTTGAATGAATGAGAATCACTGAGATCTGGGTAAAAAGCTGAGATAGTAGGGTGACTTTATTCTTATTACTATTTCGGGGAGGGTATTAAAATAGTTCAGACTTGATTGAACTCATATGTTGGATGCGTGTTAGCTTTTTGAGTTGACTTAGAAAGGACTTCATCTTATTAACATGCAGTCTACTTTCAGAGTTAGGGGAAACTGATGGGTTTGGGTCAGGAAGTAGAATCCCTGGATACTGTGTGAAACCAACCATTTCATCCAGATGGCTTTCGTGTTCTGTCTTGTCCTCAAGAACAGCCAATAACCATGCTGAGAGGGAGACACTGCTTTCTCATCTCACTTGTGGGTTTTTTTTTTTTTCATTAGTTCTCACATAACAGAATACTAATTTTGTACGTGGTTGATTTATCAAAATCTTCCCTCCCCAAATAGACAAACCGTCATACACTAACCCTCTGAAGTGTCTACAGTGGTCTCCTGTAACTTACTTCAATGGCTACCTGCTCCTAGAAGTGATGATCAGAACTGTTTCTGTCTTTTCGAGACAGGGTCTCCCTGTAGCCCCAGCTGTCCTGGAACTCACTCTGTAAACCAGACTGGCCTTGAACTCACAAAGATCTGCCTGTCTCTGCCTCTCAAGTGCTAGGATTAAAGCTGTGCACCACCACAACCGGCTATGTTTCTGTCTTTTTCACATGTAACCGTCTGAAACTCCAATTCCAGGAGAACTCCAGTTCCAGGGAAATCCGACACCCTCTTCTGACCTCCGCGGCATTGCACAACATGGGTGCTCAAACCTACATGCAGACAGTACATTCATACACATACAGAAATAAATAAATAAATAATTAAAAAAAAAGAAAGCATCTACCAGTGTACCATCAACTTAAGCCCATTTGTTATCTTTCGTTAAGCAGGCTCTATGTTATAACTTAACAGCATAATGGAATTCCCATTCTAGTTGACAAACACTGCCATGAAAATGATTTAATTTACTAGCAGAAGCATCAGTCTACATATTATTGTACTTATCAGTCATTGCGTACTAAAATCAGTCATCCTTAATGTAATGATTTGGTATCCCTACAGAGAATTCCAGTCATCAGAATGTCATTAGATACAGTAAAAAATGAAAATTATGATTACACAGCAGTAAACACTATTAACTGTTAGTTAAAATAGCATTTAATTTAGCCATGAAGAGTTTACAAATTTTCACAGTTTACTTGGTCCTCAAATAATTGTCACTGCAAAAGTTAATGACACTTCTTCCAATGAGCTGAAAGCAGGAGGAGGGACCAGTGATGAGCTGGTCCCACATGGCAGATGCTGTGCTGTAGACTGGTGTAGATTGCTGGGCTCTCTGGGAACATTCTGATGGTCATGAAAGGTAGCTTGTCAATCTTTTGGAAACGTGAAATGAACTTATGTGCTCCCCCAAATGCCGAAGAGCATGGAACACACTGGGGGGAGAGGAGGATACATCTCTGTCTGCGTTTCTGTTTCTTTGTCAGCTCAGCTTGCATTCTGGTGCTCCTGAGATCTCCACCAAGCCTGATCATACATTGGGGCTACCATCACGTCCATGCATGAGCCACTGGCTGGTAGCTCCCCTGTCCTGTTAAGAACTGTAGGACTGACTGGAAAATATAGATTGTTGCACCAGTATCTCCTACCCAGGCCTTACAGATAGCACCAGCTTAAGTTGGAAAAATGTTCATTTGTCTTCCAACGCCCTTTCCTGTTGCAGCCTGAGTCCAGCACCTCTCAGCCTTAAATTACAATCAGCAGTGGCTGTGGTGCTGGGCACTCCATGTGCGACCTGGGGCTAAGCTTTGTCTTCACCCAAGCTGTTGTGATTCATGACTCTGTTTACTCCATAATTCCATGGTGTTGAATCTGAGTTCTGTGCCCCAAATGTCAAGCTTAGATATGGAAAAGGACACCAGGGAACCCTCAGTATCAGCTGAAGGTGATAAGCCAAATGACAACCTGCCCTGGTCTCAGATTTGCTTATGCCTCTCCTGACCGCTCGACAGGGAGAGCAGCAGTCAGTCGGGCCAGCTCTGCAAAGTTGATGTAGAGGGAACAACGCCCAGCACTCAGGGTCTTGATGAAGAGCTCTAGCAAAGGGCAATCCTACATCAATGGGGTGGCAGTCACATGGCAGGACGGCTTTCCCTGGGAAGGGTTATAGACCACAGTACAGTGTCCATCCACACTGCATGCTGGGGGAGTGCCTGGAAATGAATGCATTATTACATGTAGCATGGCTTAGTGGAAACATTTAGCTCAGATAGCGAGCAGTTTTCAAGGAGATATGCGTGTCCCTGATGGCGACAGTCCAGAGGCCAGGGTGGGACACACTTGGTCATACTGTACTGACAGTGCACAATGAGTGCATAAAGTCCTGGTTCGTGAAATGGCATCGTTTAGATTCAATCACCAGATTATTTAATCAATCAATCATCAATCAATCAATCAATCAATCAATATTTTAGACAGAATCTCATGTGCCTCAAACTTTCTGTGTAGCCGAGACTGGTCTTGAGCTTCAGATCCTCCTGTCTCTACTTCCTAAGTGGTAGAGTTATAGGTATAAACCACCATTCCTGGTTTATGAGGTTCTAGAGATTGAACCCAGGGCTTTGTGTATGCTCGGCCAACAGTTTACCAATTGAGAGATAACCCTGATTCTCATCTTTTGATTTTTGACGTAGGTTCTCACTCTTAGCCCTAATTGGCCTGGAACTTGATATGTACACCAGATTGGCCTTGAACTTTTGGTGATCTTCCTGCCTCTTCTCCTCAGTACTTGTGTTGTAGGCTTGTGGCATTTTGCCCAGGCTCTCATCTTTTCTTCTCCTCCCCAAACAGCAGGGTTGTATGTAGCCTAGGCTGGCCTCTAATTCACGTGTAAGAGGACAGTCTTGAGCTTCTGATCCTCCTGCTTCTATCTACTGAGCACTGGGGTAATAGGGTGTGTGACATCACACATAGTTTATGCTGTGCTGAGAACTGAACCTGAGTCTTCTTGCATGCTGGGCAAGTAAATTTTCTACCAATTGAGCTACATCATCACCTCCAAGTCATCAGATCTTGTATCTTTCCAAAGAAACGTGAAGAGACATATGTGAAAATTACTCTCATTCAATGAGAAATAAAGGAATCTGATTTTGGCATTACATGAAATTTTGAAGATGGATGTGTCTAAATCCTGGGCTGCTAGATGACAGCCTGGACTCTGGCTGTCCATCTGAGGTAAACATGATTATAAGAGCTAACTTCGGATGACCTCCACATTCAAGCGCATCTGAAAGCACCCTTCCCTAAGTGCCACAGCAGGAAAGCCTCCTGAATTCCTCCCCTGTACAATGGCCTACCTTCTACCTACTGAGAAGGCTAGGGAAGAGGAAGGTCACAGTTACACTGATTGTAGTACGTGACTCTGCTAACAATGCTCAGTAGGTCTTGGCTAAACTCAGCAATCGTCTACCTCTCTTGGAGGAAGATTTCAAGACTGCCCAGAACTGACTGTGGTCATCTAACCTAGTAGACATTTGGTGTGTATGTGTGTGTGTGTGTGTGTGTGTGTGTGTGTGTGTGTTACACACAGAGAGAGACCTATAGTTACTACCTCAGTTTCTTTTTAAACTTTATTTTTCTTTTATGTGTGCAGTGTTATGCCTGCATGTGTGTACGTGTACCCATGTCTTGTGATGCCTGTGCAGGCATTACAACAGAAGAGGGTGTTGGATCCCTTGGAACTAGAGTTATGGATGGTTGTTAGAAGCCATGTAGGTGCTGGGATTTGAACCCATGTCTTCTTCAGGAGCAGCCAGTGCTTTTAACCACTGAGCCATCTCTTCAGCACCTCGATTTCTTTTTTTAAAAGGTTTTTATATGTGTGTGTGTATGTGCACATGTGGGCAGGTGGCGATGGAGGCCAGAAGAGGGTGTCAGATCCCCTGGAGCTGGAGTTACAGCTGCCTGACTTGGATTCTAGAAACTGACTCCCATCTTCACAAAGGGTAGCAGAAGCTCTTACTGGCTGAGCCATTTCTCCAGCCTCACGACATTCAATTTCTATAGGTATTCCTCATAAGTCTTTGGTAAACTTTTTTTTTTCTTGTATTTTCAAGATATAGAGTCTCCCTGTAGCCCCAGCTGTCCTGGAACTCACTCTGTAGACCAGGCTGGCCTTGAGCTCACAAAGATCTGCCTGTCTCTGCCTCCCAAGCGCTAGGATTAAAGGAGTGCACCACCACGCCTGGCGATAAACTTTTGATCCATAACATATGGAAATCCTTTTGCATCACTCATGAAAAATGGCCAGATTCAGAGACTCAGTCCATGGTCAATCTACATAACTCTAAAGATAGGAAATGGCTGAAAAGGAAGAGGACCAGTAATTGAGTGAGCCTGTTAATCCTTACTAATTGATTTTCTTTACTGTAAAAGATAAACCTGACCCAGGAATGATTTTTTTGTGTCTTTTTGAAACAGAGTCTCCCTGTAACACCAGCTGGCCTGGAAATTACTATGTAGTCCAGGCTGGCCTTGAACTCACAGAGATCTGCCTCCCGAGTGCTAAGATTAAAGGGTGTGCACCACCATGCCCAGCTAGGAATGAGTTTCTTACTGTTCAGTATTGATTCAAGTTGAAAAGAGTGCACAGAAAATAATGAAGTAGTATACATATGTTATATAACATATGATAAAATATTTATACTACAAAAATACATTAAAAATAATTTGTCTTATGAGACAGATGTTCATTATGTAAAATAATAAATGTAAACTCCACAGAAAGTTTAAGTACTATGTAACAGTAAAATATTCACTATTTTATTGTTCTTTTAAGCAAGTATTTTACCTGTGTGTACGTAAGTGTACTTGTGTTGTACGATGGCAGACGAAGTCAGAAGAGAGTGTCAGATCCTCTGGAAATGGAGTTTCAGAGGGTTGTTAGCTGCTTTGAGGGTGCTGGGAACTGAGCTGCCTGACCAGTCAGTGGTCTTAACTGCTGAGCCATCTCTCCAGCCCTTTATTTTTTTTATTATTAAGCATTACTAGTTTTTTATATAAATGCAAAAACAGATTAAGCATCTATAAAGATTATTTTTTAATTTGAAAAATAGTTATTTATATTTTTATGTGTACGAGTGTTTTGTCTGCATGTATGTAATTGTTCCTGTGTCATGCAGTACCCATGGAGGTCAGAAGAGGGTGCCAGATACCCTGGAACTGGAGTTATGGACAGTTGTTAGTCACCATGTAGGTGCTGGGAACCTAATGTAGTCCTTTGCAAGAGTAGTCAGTGCTCTTAACTGCGAGCCATTTTTCCAGCCTCTCTGTTTAACCTTTAAAAAATGTATGTATGCTGTATATGTGCATGCTGGTGTGTGAGTGCAGGCATGTATGTGCATGCTGGTGTGTGAGTGCAGGCATGTATGTGCATGCTGGTGTGTGAGTGCAGGCATGTATGTGCATGCTGGTGTGTGAGTGCAGGCATGTATGTGCATGCTGGTGTGTGAGTGCAGGCATGTATGTGCATGCTGGTGTGTGAGTGCAGGCATGAGCATGCAAGGACACATGTGTGGAGGTCAGAGGATAATAACTTCTGCTGTTGGCCCTTTCATTCCACCTTGCTTGTGATAGGGTCTTTTGCTGCATTTAATGGGCTAGTGGTTCATGAGATTCTGGGGACTCTCTTGTCTCTATCTCCCATCTAACCATAGGAGCACTGAGATTACAGTGTGCCGCCCTCACCAGTTTTATATGGGTTCTGAGGATCTGAACTCAGTCCTCCTGCTTGTTCAGCAAGTGCTATAACCACTGAACTATCTACTAGTCCCTACAAAAAGTCTTTTGTCTTTTTTTTTTTTTTTTTTTTTTGGTCTTTTTGAGACAGGGTCTCTCTGTAGCCCCAGCTGCCCTGGAACTCACTCTGTAGACCAGGTTGGCCTTGAACTCACAAAGATCCGCCTGCCTCTGCCTCCCGAGTGCTAGGCTTAAAGGCGTGCGCCACCACACCCGGCTTTTGTCTTTTTAATATAGGGTCTTCCTATAGCCACAGCTAGCCTGGAACACCTACTATGTAGATCAGGCAGGCCTTAATCTCACAGAGATCTACCTCTGCCTCTTAAGTACAGGGATTAAAGGTATGTGACACCATGCCCGGGACCCTACAAAGATTCTTAATCATGTCTATAATCTCTGGAGTTTGGAAGCTGAGGCAGGAGGATTGTGAGTTGGAGGACAGCCTGGAAGGCATAATGAGATCCTATAACAACGAAACAAAAGAAAGAAGTTCTATCTGCAGTGGAGAAGGTCCAAACTTGAATCCCAACTCCACACTCATTATGTGAACTTGGGCTAATTAAACTAACTATTCCACACCTCAGTTTCCCATGGACTAAAGACAGATGATGATTATGCTAGTGATCTCATTAGTTGTAAGAATGAATGTTAGTTATCAATATTATTATAGGTAGAATTATGTAAAGAACTCATTTTTGCCTATGAGTTTTTTTTTTAGGAAACATTTTTTTTAATTTGAAATTATTTTTATTATTTTTTATGTGTATGAGTGTACTGTCTGCATGTAGGTTGGCACACCAGTGTCGTGCAATGCCGTAGAGGTCAGAAGAGGGTGTCGGATTCCCCTGGAACTGGGGTTAAAGATGGTTCTTAGCTGCCACGTGGGTGCTGGGAATCGAACCCGGGTCCTCTGAAAGAGCAGTCGGTGCTCTTAACCGCTGAGCCATCTCTCCAACCCCTCCATGAGTTTTTTTTAATGCTTTGAACAGTCTTTGAGTCATCCGTTTCATCTGCCACAGCAAGGCACCAAGTGTCACAAGGCTCCATTCTCTTTCTAAACACAATGAAAACTCACTGAGCTATCCTTGCGTGTTTGATGCACCATCAGTTGACAGCCTTACATGGTTATCACACAAGCATGATTTCATCTGAGGATTTCTACAGCAGACTGGAAGATCTGTTCCCGGAACTTTCACTGCTTGGCTATAAACTAATCCTTGGAAATGGCTGTTCCACAGCTTTAGCAATCTTACCGTGGATCCACCCAGCCATGCTCACAGCTGTCTGTAGGACCCCAGCCAAGAGAAACGGCCATTTTATCAGAGCAGCATGTGTTGGATTTTTAGATCATCAAATGCTTGGGCTAAATAGAACCAGGTCTAACTCTTTTGAAAATAGCTAAAGAAGATTTGAAAGTCTTCGGAAAAAATGGAGTACACATTTGGTGACCTCTCACCCACTTTTTCTTCCTATTTCAGGATTTCATTCCTATCTTTCCCAATTTGGTACCATGCTATGTTTCCAGTATTCAGGACAGTGGGATTCCTTCATAAGGAAACTGTGTTCCCTGCTGTGTTAAGGACCTTGCCACAGTCAGGTCTGCCTTGGGCATTGTCCAGGTGATGGGCATTTCTGGGAATTTCCTTCCTTCCTTCCTTCCTTCCTTCCTTCCTTCCTTCCTTCCTTCCTTCCTCCCTTCCTTCCTTTTCTTCTCTTTCTTTCTCTTTTTGAGACAGCCACAGTTGGCCTAGAACTTTCAATGGAGACTAACCTGGCCTTGAACTCACAGAGATATGCTTGCCTCTTCCTCCCAAGTGCTAGGATTAATGGCATGCACCACTGTGCCCAGAGTCTCTTTCCTTTTCTTTTCTTTTCTTTTCTTTTCTTTTCTTTTCTTTTCTTTTCTTTTCTTTTCTTTTCTTTTCTTTTCCTTCTTCCATTTTAAATAAAAATATTCTATTTATGATTATTTTTAATTTTATTTGAATTTTTGTCTATTTCATACAGAACGTCTTTGTCAACTTTATACCCCCCATTGGTACCTGCTACTACTGCACCAATGTAGTTTTCTGTGACAGTCATTGATGTGGTTATTAGGCCATGAAGTTGGGATTGGGCCATAGATTGATATTCTCCCTTCTAGTTTATGTAGTGTTCTCTAAAACTATGACTGCTAGCCTTCAGGGAAGGTGGCTTCCAGGTTGATCCCAAATCCATTGCTCCCAATCCAGCTCCATTGTCTCCGAAGTAGATCCTGTCTTTAGCCACAGGGTCTTACCTTCAAGTTCTGGGAGGCAATCAATTTTGGGAGTCTTTTGGACTACCCTGGCCAATAACTCAAAAGAAGGTTTTTCCTGTCTAGCACTGTTTCTTGTTATATAGCCTTCAGCTATGCACAAGGACTCATGCAGAGATATTGTATGTGTAATTTTTCAGTAGGTTTTTGGACTAATATGATTCCCTCTTTTTTTTTTTTTTTTGTACTGGATAGACACTCTCTATCTCTCCTCTCTCTCTCCCTGTCTAAGCCTCTCTCCACTCCCTTCCCATTTAAAGTATCCTCATTTTCCCCATGTCTCCCTTGATAATTCCTGTCTGCTATGGTCCCACCTCTCTCCAGCTTCCCCTTTATCCCCAGAGATCTTTGTTTAACCCTCCCTCTCCCCTTCCCATTTAAATACTCCCATTTTATACGTGTATTGCCTGCATGTTTGTAAGTGAACTTGTGTTGTACAATGCCTGAAGAGGTTGGAAGAGGTGCTGGATCCCTTGGAACTGGAGTTAGCCATCATTCAGGTGCTGAGAACTGACCCCCAGGTCCTCTGAAAGGGCAACCAGTGATCAGACCACTGAGCAATCTCTCCAGCCTCTAGGGCTTCCATTTTGCCCCCAACTGCCTGCCACTTGTTACAGAAAGGCTCAAGGCTGTCTTACTTTCTAGCCAACTTGGAGGGCCAGCATTGGGATGCTGAGTCAGGAGGACTGGAATTTGAGGGCAGCCTGGGCTCCATAGCTAGAGCCTGTTTCAGAAAAGTAAAATAAAGAAAGAAGCCAAATAGGAATTAATTGCGTGTCACAACAAGTTAGTGACTTATCTTTAGTATTCACAGAGGTGAGTTCCATGGCTATGTCAGTTGAACATTTGACACTTTTCACTTACTGGGTTCACCATAATGAAATGCACAACCTGACTGTGCTTAAATTAAGCTTTCGTAATTTTTTTCCCATCTGCAACCACTTTTCATCAGAGAAATTTTTAAGCAACCCTGGGTAAATAGGCATATAAAACAGATACACAAATCAAACATTTACTGTCAACAAATTGTAAAGAAATATATTTTAAAACAGTTATTTAATTGCTAGTCATGGTGGATTACACTTTTAATCCCAGCACTTTGGAGGCAGAGGCAGGTGGGATCTCTAGGAATTCAAGGTAAGCCTGGTCCTCATAGATGGGGCTACAAGAAGACCCTCTCTCAAAAAGACAGCCCCGCAAGTATTTGGTGAACATATAAAATTTTGCCAGTCAGTATGTAAAATTGCATATAAATGAGATGCATGTGCTTATTTATTTTTACATAAAGAACAGAATCTCAGCAGAATATGTAATATTGTAGGACATGTGTCTTCAGTGTTCCTCAGAATTGATGATATTTTGATTTTTATTACCATCAGTGGTAAGAACGCTGCTTCACATGGATATGTAGTATAACATGACACAAGCATGTTTAGGGGCATTTCATAAATTGTTGGAAATTCTTTCCAATTCATTTAACAATTTTTAAAATGAAACTCAAGCCAGCAACTTAAACAGTAATGTTTAAAATCAAGTATTCTAACACAGTAGACTCCAAAGACATATTACTTTGATACTTATATGCTGATGAGTAATTGTAGGAAAATATTAAAAGTCTTTGTTTTCTGTAATTAAACCATCATATTTCTATGAGAGCAGAAAACTGCCCAGGAAAGACACTGCAATTCATAACAGGCGGTGCTCTGGGATCTGAGCCGAGCTGTTGCAGGACGCCTTCATGTGTGTTGCATGTGGTAACTGCACATGCCATACACTGCGCGCATGTGTGCTCAGGAGTGAGGCTGCATTGCAGTGGTGAAATGCAACATAGATGAGCCCTCACCGGAAGCACTTCTGATTCATCACACGTTTGATTGGGTTTGGGTTTGGGTCTTTGCACATTCCAAAGCCTTTCAATGTTGCCCAGGTTTCTGTGACCTCTGCATCTATTGATGTGAGCTCATGGAGAGTCATGGCCCAGGGGTTCAGAAGCTTCGGCTGTAATTTCTCAGCTCTACGGGGCCGGCAGTCAGAGGTTTAGGCACCAGCAGGGTTGGATTCTCACAAGGCCAGTCTTCCTGGCTTCTGGCTGTATCCTCACACATCCCTCTGTGCACGTTTTTCTGGGAGAGTGGTGGGGGGAGTAGGGCAGTGGTTGCTGGACACCAAGCTTGTGTTCCTATCCTCTTCACTCCTGTCCCTTTACTTTTATTTTCGAGCATTTCACACACAAATACTCTATCTCCATAGTTCCCACCACTCCCACTTCCCTTTCCGTCTTCTCCCACCTGTCCCCACTCCCAATAAATTTATTGTCTTTTCTTTGATTATCAGTATTATGTACACACATTTATAAACACATATGCATATATATAAAATGCACTGAGTCCATGTTGTGTCTGTTCAGTGGTGTCACATGTACATGTGCTTAGGGATAACCACTTGAGATTAGATAACCTAGAGGGTGCTTGCCCTCTAGGAGAAAAATTCTGCCCTCCATGCCATCCATTGATAGCCTATAGCTCCTCATTTAGAGTTGAGACCTTGTGTCATTTCCCCCAACCATATTGGCATGTCAGCTGGTATTATCATCATATGTGTCATGTCAGGCATCCGTATCGTGGAGCTGTCTTGTGTGTAGCTTCTCCATCCTGTGTAGAATGCATGATCCAGCAGCAGGGGTTCTTCTGTTCCTTGGGCTCTTAAAGTCTTTCCACCCTTTTTTCCTTGATCTCTCTTGAGCCATAGGCGCATGGGTTCTGTCGCAGATGTATCAGTTGTCTGGGAACCTCACGGTTCCTGATTGTCTGTTACTTCCATGTCTTAAATCTTTGTTTAGGCCCTGGATTTCCTGAGTTACAGTTCATGATTTTTTCATATTTAATATCAGCTTGCATTTGATGATGTAGTATTTTCCTTGACATCCTTCAAAATGTTCCCCCTAAGTAAATAAGTAAAAAAAATGCAATAATTTTTTAAAGTGACAGGGTCTCCCTGTAGTCCCAGCTAGCCTGGAACTCCCTTTGTAGATAGATTAGGCTGGGCTTGATCTCACAGAAATTCACCTGCCTCTGGCTCCCAAGTGCTAGGATTAAAGGCGTGTCCCACCACACCTGGCTCAATAGAAGTTCTTTTAAAGTAAAAAATAAAAACAACTGTTAGACATGGTCCTAAACATTTTAAATTTGTTACTTTAGTTTTTTACAAGGGTCTTATAAGGCATTCTTTTCTTATAATTATTAATGCATATTAATTATACATATTAATTGGTTTCACAATGATATTTCCAAACATGTTTATGTACTGTTTCTTTTAATCTCATCCAATTTATTTCACAGATTGTTTTTAAAATGTATTTATTTATTCATTTATTTATTTATTTATTTTTGTCTTTTTGAGACAGGGTCTCCCTGTAGCCCCAGTTGTCCTGGAACTCACTCTGTAGACCAGGCTGGCCTTGAACTCACAAAGATCCGCCTGCCTCTCCCTCCCAAGTGCTAAGATTAAAGGCATGCGCCACCATGCCTGGCTATTTTTAAAATAATACTTTTATTGATGTTTTGTATATTTCAAACATCACTTTTCAGTTCAATTTAGACATATTCCCCTTTCCCTTCCCTCTACCCCACCCCAGATCATGCATTATGCCATAGATGTCCTGCATCTTTCTCTCAGTCTTTTTCTTATGTTTAGGAATTTACATTTTCCTCCTTAGTTTTATATTACTCTAAAATATGAATACATACCTTCCATCTATATACAGTTCTTACAGAGTCTGAAAATAAGTGGTGGGTGGATTCTAGAGCCAGTTAAGAAATTTACATTATGGCCGGGCGTGGTGGCGCACGCCTTTAATCCTAGCACTTGGGAGGCAGAGGCAGGCGGATCTTTGTGAGTTCAAGCCCAGCCTGGTCTACAGAGTGAGTTCCAGGACAGCTGGGGCTACAGGGAGACCCTGTCTCGAAAAGACAAAAAAAAAAAAAATAAAAGGAAAAATTACATTATAACAACATAGTTACTTCAGATAAACATAACAGGGAATATACCCGAATAATGTTGTTCAACTTGACTTTCAACTGGAGAGTTGGTGGTGGCATCCACAAATGAGGGAAACCATTTACCATTTGTTTTTCTGGGACTATGTTACTTCACTTATCATAAAGGCTTCGAATTCCATTTACCTGCAAAGTTCATGATGCCATCTTTCTTTACTGCTGAATAGTACTCCATTGTGTAGATGTACCACATTTTTGTCATCTACTCATCTGTTGAGGGGCATTTGGGTTGGTTCCAGCTCTTTGCTATTGTGAAGAGAGCTGCAATAAACATGGATGTGCATGTATCTTTGTGGTAGGATGAGTCTTGTGGGTATATACCCAGGAGTGGTATGACTAGGTCAGGTAGTAGGCTCATTTTGAGTCTTTTTTTTTTAATTTTTTTTTATTAATTTTATTTATTTTTGTATGTGTATGAACGTACTGTCTGCATGCAAGTCTGTGCACCCGTGTCATGCAACGCCGCGGAGTTCAGAAGAGGGTCTCAGATTCCCCTGGAACTGGAGTTCTCCTGGAATTGGAACTTCAGACGGTTCTCAGCCGCCATGTGGGTGCTGGGGATCTAACCCGGGTCCTCTGTAAGAGCGGTCGGCACTCTTAACCGCTAGGCCATCTCTCCAGCCCTCATTTTGAGTCCTTTAAAGGTTCTTCACACTGCTTTCCATAATGGTTGTATAAGTCCACATTCCCACCAGCAGTGGATGAGTGTTCCCCTTTCCCAGCAACCTCTCCGGCATTTGGTGTCTTTTGTTTTTTTGATCTTAGCCAGTTGTATCAGAGTGAGATGATATCTGAGAGGGGTTTTAATTTGCATTTCCTTAATTATTAATGATGTTGAACACTTTTTTTTTTTTTTGGTATTTTTGAGACAGGGTCTCCCTTTTAGTCCCAGCTGGCCTGGAGCTTGCTCTGTAGACCAGACTCGCCTTGAACTCACAAAGATCCACCTGCCTATGCCTCCCAAGTGCTAGGATTAAAGGCATGCACCATCATGCCCGGCCCTGAACACTTTTTAAGATGTTTCTCAGCCATCTTAAATTCCTCATTGGTGAAGTCTCTGTTCAGCTCTTTACTCCATCTTTTGCATAGGTTATTTGTTTTCTTACTTCTTTGTTTTTTGAGTAGTCTATATATTCTGGATGTTAATGCTCTGTCAGATGTATCACTGGTGAAGAGTTCTTCCCACTCTGTGGATTAGAAATCACTTCCTTGTTTCTTTCTCTGTACAGAAGCTTTTGAGTTTGATGAAGTCCCATTTGTTGACCGTTGACCTTATTTCCTGTGCAGCTGCTGTCTGATTTAGAAAGTCTTTTAATCTCATCCAATTTATTTCACAGATTGTTTTAAGATTTTATTATTTTTTAAAAATTATGTGTATATGTGTGTGTCCATGCATGGGTATGTGCACATGAGTGTAGATACTCACAGAGGCCAGGAGGGGGTGTTGGATCCTCTGGAGCAGGGATGTCAAGTAATTGTGACTCTCCACATGGGTGCTGGGAATGGAGCAGTGCATACTCTTAACCACTGAGCCATTTTCCAGCTTCTCTCACACATTGTCTTTTTTTAAAAATATTTTTAAAATTTATTTATTATTATTTTCATATGTGTATGAATGTACTATCTACATGTAGGTTTGTGCACCTGTGTTGTGCAATGCCGCGGAGGTCAGAAGAGGGTCTCGGATTCCCCTGGAACTGGAGTTCTCCTGGAATTGGAGTTACAGTCGGTTCTTAGCCGCCAACACATTGTCTTTTTAAAAAATTCTCTAGATGTTTTATTTGATATCTTTATTTTTTGTTATCAGTTGTTTAATTAGGTTCTTGGTAAGAAATTTAGAATACCAGTTTGTGAGGATACATGCCATTTGTCCAAGCAAAGAGAGATCTCAGGTAGTCCTTGAGCTGAGGAGCATCTTTGATCTTTGGCAAAATTTGTGAGTCCACAGCTTTCTGATCAACCTTGTGCTGCTCTGTAATCTCATATTTCTCTTTCTTTGTGTCAAAGATCTCTCCTTACTTTCACAGCTTCTTCTTGAAGTAAGTGAGGTGCTGGGGGATTTTCATTTTGCTGATATCGACTTTTGAGGAGGTTGGCAATAACAAATTTCTGATATGTTCTACGTAGAGGTTATTTAATATTTTTAAAGTTTTCCTTTGCATGATTAGATGTTCTTTTATTTTGTTTTTAAATTAAATTTATTTATTTTAAATATTTATTTATTAGTTTTATTTTATGTGTATGAGTGTATTGCCTACATGTGTAAGTGCACCTATGTTGTGTAATGAAAATGGAAGTCAGAAGAAGGCATCAGATCCCCAGGGAACTGGAGTTACAGGTGGTTGTCAGCCACTATGTGGGTGCTGGGCATCAAACCCGGGTCCTCTGCAAGGTCTCTCCAGCCCTTACCTTCTTTTATTAAAAAATATTTATTATTTTTATTTTATGTGTATGAGTGTTTCACCTGCAGGTGTGTAAGTGCACCACTGTTGTGCAATGTCCGTGGGGGTCAGAAGAGGGATCAGATCCCCTGGAACTGGAGTTATAGAGAGTTGTTAGCTGTTATGTGGATGCTAGGAATTGAACCCTTGTCCTTTGCAAGAGCAGTCAGTGCTCTTAACTACTAAATCATCTCTCCAGCTCTTCTTTCGCCTTCTTAAAAGTATAGAATATAATTTCAACAACTGCCTTAATATTATTGTTTATTAATTCTATACCATGCACTATTTCAATTGATTTTTCTCATTACCTGTCATAGTTTCCAGTGTCCCTATATGTTTGGCAATTTTAAAAACTGTACCCCCTGACATTGTGAATTCTACTTTATTAGGTATTAGACTGATTTAATTTAATTTGAAACAATTTTTCTTGTGTGTGGTGGTGGGAATGAAACCCATGGCGTTGTACATGCTAGATAAGAGCTCCACTACTGAGCCGCACCCCTCCCATCCCTTCACTGCATAGGCTGGCCTCAAGCTCAGCTGTCCATGTTTCATGGACATTAGTGCTTAGTGCTGCCATTATAGGTGTCCTGCAGCACCCTTGGCTACTCTTATCTGGGATGTTTTTGAGTTACGTGCTGGGGTGCAGTAAGATACTGGGAGACATTTTGAACCTTCAGATGCTTGTTTCAAACCTTGTAGACAGGAGAGGAGTAACCTTTAGTCCGGGGCCAGCTCTTCCTCCCGATGACTACCTTTCTGACTGCGCTGCCTGGGGCTCTGTGTATTAAGTCTCTCCACGTAGTCAGGTGGAAACTCAAACTTTTCCAGGAATTGTGTGAGCCTGAAGGTTTCGTTTCTTTTGTTTCTTTTGGTGTTTTTCACTGACCTCTGGTGGTTTCCTCTCCGGCACGTCAGGGACTGTACTTAGTTGAAGTTTCACTGAGGCCATTGGGCTCTTCCTAGACCCCACTCCTTACCCCGTGGCCTGGGAACTTTTTCAGGGATAGCTCTAACAGTTTCTTTCCACTGAAGAATCACTACCCTGTATGTTTGTCATCCATGCTGGAGATTTGCAATTTCATTTACTTTGTCTTAATTCTTGGTGAAGGAAGGAGAGTCAGCCCAGTTCCTAGTACTCAAGCATGATTGAAAGCAAAGTTCCTAAGGGGAATTTTTCTTTTTCTTTTCATTAAAAAATATTTTTTTTATGTGCATGTATGTAAGTCTGTGTGAGTGTATGTCCACCATATACACGCACGGGCCACTGGAAGCCAGAAAAAGTGTAGGAAGCTTTCTTTTTATGCCGAACAGGGACCACGAGGCCCTGCTAAGGGGGATGGAGACACAGGGGCCGCTGCTTTGCGGACACTGTGGGGAGCTGGCCTCTCGGTGCAGAGACCAGCTGGCTACTTCCCGTAGCCCAACCTAAGTGGTAACTCCAATTTAGGCTCTTAGCCTGGACCCATGAGACACGTGTTCCACTCTCTTGGCCGTGACTTCTCACCTGCCCAGGGCCTAGACAGGAATTTCAGGCTGATGGCTGATCGCCTCCCTTCAGCCAATACCCACATAACACCAGCTACCCAGATTGGTGATCTGCAAAGGAATCTCTTTCTGACCCATTGGCCACCCGAACGAAATTCAGGCCTACCTTAGCCTGTATGTGTGCAATAATTAATAAAAATAATGGCCAGGAATTCCGTGATGATGTTATTATGAAATTCAAATTTACTCCTTGCCACACCTTGCTTTTTTTTTTTTTCTGTTGTTAAATTTAATTAATCTTTATGATACAAGAAACAAAATTATTCTGTTTTTTTATGAAATTCTGCCACACAGACAAAGCTAATAATAAGTCAGCTTAATTGACTTGTTGAAGAAAATTGAAGGGCAACCTTAATTTCAAATAACAAAATTTGGTTTTAAGAGTGATAAATATGAAACAAAAGATACAATGTAAAAGAAACACAAATATGGTGGTAACAAAATTAGTTATATCTAAAAATGCAGGCTTTTGTTATTTGCTATTTAAATTTATTATTGTAACATTTCAGATATATTAATTCACATTGTTTTTTTCATTTTTCACTGCTATATAAATTTATTGGGAATGTTATTCACACCTAGTGTCAGCTAAAACATACTGTAAACAATGAGTTATACTCTAAAACAAATGCATAACTTGATTCTCACCAATCATTGGTTTAATAATTAGTAAGATTATATAATCACTTGCAGAGGACCCGGGTTCGATCCCCAGCACCCACATGGTGGCTAAGAACCGTCTGTAACTCCAATTCCAGGAGAACTCCAGTTCCAGGGGTATCCGAGTCCCTCTTCTGACCTCCGCGGCATTGCACGACACGGGTGCACAAACCTACGTGCAGACAGAACATTCATACACATACAAAAATAAATAAAATTTTTAAAAATTTAAAAAAGATTATATAATCACATCTCTCTTCTGTAATGTCCACTTACTTTCATTAGTGTCAAAGAATTTAGAGTATAACTGTACATGTACAGTGCAGAACAGTCACTACCGATTTGTATCTCCATGACAGGTAATAGTCCCTCTCCTTTAAACACACCTTGCTTTTATAAACCTAATGACGTCAGTTCCCAGGACCAATCATAAGCCCCCCAGCTCCACGCTGCTGCACACCGGTGTCCCACCCAGCATCGCACACTTAGGCCACGCTGCTTGCTCCTCCTTGGGGCGGGGCCAGACCCTCAGGCATGCAGTGCTCTGAGGCATGCTAATCAGAAAGCTAGCCCACAATTCAAACTGGAGTTCCCTACAAAAAAGGAGTCAGATTCTCGTTGAACCGGTGGTTGTGAGTTGTGAGCTGCCTGATGCAGGTGCTGGGAACCAAACTTAGGTCCTCTGCAACAGCAGCAAGTGCTCTTAACTAGTGGACTAGCCAATACTTTATTTTCTTCCTGGCCCACTCAAAATAGTAAGGATCTCAAATAATTATGTAAGCTCTCTCATTGTGAATATCCTGTTTGTATTCCTGCTTTGAGCTGCAGCTTGGGGTATGGTGGAAATTAGTTGGACGGGGGAGCTTCTGTCAACAGAACCCCCCCACCCCCCGCATCCCTCTGGATCTAGCCACCACACCTGCTGAGTGCCATGCATAAGGATCAGCAGGAAGCAGGGTGTGCAGAAATTGCCTTCCAAAATCCTTTGCAAACTCAACATCATGTTACTGGGACTCATCTTCTAAGAAGTTTCTAGAAATAAATTACTCCCTGACCTGGTATACATAAACTCTTTCTAGCACCAAGACATCTTCAAGTACACCAGAAGAACACATCCATTAAGTATGGCCTTGAGACTCTAAAAGAACTGATTTATCTCATATTGGAAGAAGAGCAAAATTCCCTCATCATTGGCCTGAGAAGGTAGATGTGATACTCTGGATTAGCTACCCAGTTCTTCATGAGTCCAGATACACTAACCAGTTAGGACTGCATGAGAAATCATATTGATTACAAGAGCAGGCTGAAGAACAGAAAGGCTAACCCGGTTGCCTCATTTTTCAACTTACTAATAACTGCTATGGACTGAACAGTGCCCCTTCCCTAAAACTTCTAGTGTTGAAGTTGGAATTTTCAGCAACTCAGAATGTGACTTGTAATGGGAAACTGGCCTTTTAAGAAGGTAACTGACTCAACATGAGCTCTTTGGGGAGTGCTCCAATTCAGTGAAAGATTCAGATGGAACACACAGGATATTCTGACAAAACCCATCACTTTGTGTTTATGGGTCCAGTCTCCAGAATGGTGAAGAAATGAATTTCTTTTCTTTGTCAGGGCAGATGAATACAATGACTGCATGGGCTAAATGCATCACAGACACTACACCATAGTGGAGTTCACAGCTCCAGGGTCTCGGCAAGGTGTCCAAGCACTGGAAGACTGATTGCCATAACTTTCAAGG
Source organism: Rhizomys pruinosus (assembly GCA_009823505.1). NCBI lineage: Eukaryota > Metazoa > Chordata > Mammalia > Rodentia > Spalacidae > Rhizomys > Rhizomys pruinosus. The sequence continues at coordinate 204,546 of VZQC01012825.1, forward strand.
AGATATTTACTTTTCTTATTTTAAAGTGTGTATTAGTTACTTTTTGTTGCTGTGAAAAAACACTATAACCAAGGGAAGTTATAAAAGGAGAGTTTAATTGAGCTCATAGTTCCAAAGGGTTAGACTCTATGAGGGTGTGGAAGGCACAGTGGAGCAAGTGGCCAGAGCAGAAAGCCAAGTGAGCCTATCTTTTTTAAAAAATTTTTTATTGTATTTTATTTATTTATTTATTTATGTGTATGAATGTACTGTCTGTGTGTAGGTTTGTGCACCCGTGTCGTTCAATGCTGCAGAGGTCAGAAGAGGGCATCGGATTCCTCTGGAACTGGAGTTCTCCTGGAATTGGAGTTACAGATGGTTCTCAGCCACCATGTGGGTGCTGGGGATCGAACTCGGGTCCTCTGCAAGAGCAGTTGGCGCTCCTAACCACTAGGCCATCTCTCCAGCCCCAAGTGAGTATATCTTAAAGCAGGTGAGGGAAGCAGAGAATGACTGGAAATTTGGCAAGACTTAAAAACTCTTAAATCCTTCCCCAATGGTGGGCTTCCTCCAGCAAGGCCACACCTCCTAAACCTCCCCAAACATTGCCACCAAGTGGAGATAAAAAATATCCACGTATTTGGAGCCTGTGGGAGACATTCTCATTTAAACCAGCGCAGTGATTCTTTTTGTTGTACTATTTCCTTGAATGAAGAAAAAGGAATGGAATTCCTGCTATCAAACATATTACACACAACGCGATACTACTCTTGTAGATTCATGCTGTGAACAGACTTTGCAAGTCCAAATGACTGGTGTGCTATATATAGCCTGTGTGTTTTAGACTTCATTCTGTTTTCTTTCACGTTTTAAATTTTAATATGAAAACTCCCCCACACATGAGGAAGTGGGTGCAGGTGGACATCAGATTCCGTGTTCCCCTTTAGGAATGTATGTGAGTATTATTCACTTGGGAAAACTATTTATAAATATTGAACTAGATAATGTTAATCCTCTAACTCAGTAAAGGATTATAGGGGATACAGAGGCAGAATAAGCATACACGTGTGCAGTCTGGTCTCAAATTGAGGAACTGTAATTGGAGGAGTCTGTGTTTTATAATCCTTCTGTGCATAGGCTATGTGGTCAACCTTCAGCCTCTCCACCACAGTAGGTTTCTTTCTTCATCAGTAAAATGAGAATGAAGATCCCCCTTCATGGGGTGGGAGAGAAGGCTCAGCAGTTAAGAGGCCATACTTCTCTTGCAGAGGACCTGAATTGGGTCTCCTGCACCCATAATGGGTGGCTCACAACCACTCATGACTCCATTTCCAGGGGGATTCAGTCCCTCTGGCTTCTGAAAGCACCTGTACTCATGTAGATATACCCACACATGGACACACACATGGACACAATTCAAAAGATAATAATTTTATTTTAGATAAAAAGATGGGGTGGAAAGATGACTCAGTAGTTAAGAGCACTTAACTGCTCTTACAGAGGACTTAGGCTCAGTTCCCAACACCAACACCGGGCATCTCATAACCACCTATAATTCCAGTTCCAGGAGATCTGACACCCTCTATGGTCTTTACAGGCATCTGTACACACATGAACACACACACATTAAAAAAAATCTTTAAGCTGGGTGTGGTGGCACATGCCTTTAATCCTAACACTTGGAAGACAGAGGCAGGCAGATCTTTATGAGTTCAAGGCCAGCCTGGTCTACAGAGTGAGTTCCAGGACAGCTGGGGCTACAGGGAGACCCTGTTTCAAAAAGACCAAAAAAAAAATCTTTAAAAAAAGAAAATTAAGTATTGTATATCTACCATGTGACAATTTGGCTATGCCTTCTGCCTGTAAGAGGGAGTTTTCTTTGTGACTCTCTGAATCTCATGTAGTTCTGGAACATATTTGCATCCTTACTTTATTATGTTGAAAATATACTGTAATATTGATTCTTGGTTGTATATTTATTTAAGTCTCATCTACAAATGTAGCTCATAAACATTAATGGAGATGAATATACATTCGAAAATCTATTAATCTAACTCTATTTACTATATAAGTGAATCAATAAATAGCAAGTAAATCAAACTATGTGAAACAATAAAACAAATTAACCAGTATCATTTAAATAATTACCATCACTAACAGTCATGAAGAGCCTAACAAATTAACACTTCAAGGATGCTTTTGGTTTAACCCCAGCTTTACATATAAAGAGTAGCAGACTTGGAATAGATTTTGGAAAACATTTGAGGAAAACAGTGTAGAGCAAGGTTGTATGGATTGGGCCTCAGTCTTCCACTCAACCCTGGGTGTTTAAGTCCTGACTATCCTTAAAGAGAGGCAGGGCTCTTTGGTTCTAGGCCCACCTTCTCCCAGTTATTCTCCCTTGCCTGGATTTCAGAAGTCAGGAGTCTCATGACCAATGTTCTGCAACTTTGAAGGTCATTTCTATACTTGGGGAGTAGCCAGAGATCATATCACGGAGCCACCCGCTCTCAAGTCAGCTGGGTTCCTGTTCTTGCTTGGCTGTTCCAAGCTGGGTGATTTTGACCTCTGCAGGCCTCAAATCCCTCATCTGCACAATTGTGAGTTTAATAGAACTTACCCTAAATGACCTTCCCAGTTGGCTATCATTAGTGTCCAATAAATGGTCAAAGCAGCTATTATCACTGCTACTAGTTCCCTGCAATGTTTGTGTTCATCTTTCCCCTGCCCCATTGTTTTTCTTAAAGTAATTATCTTTGAACCTCTGCCTCCTTCTTGGGAGACAGAACTCTTTGTGTTTGTATTAGTTGCTTTGCTGTTGCTGTGCTAAAACACCATAACCAAAAGCAGCTTACAGAGGAAGAGTTCAGTTGGGCTTACAGTGCTAGAGGGAGACGAGATCATCCTGGCCTGCAGGCACTGCAGCAAGTGGCAGGCCTGGGGGCAGGAGCTCGAAGTGGGTGATGTTATGAACTTCCTCCTTTCCCCCAGTAACATACTTCCAGCTAGTCTACACCTTGTAAAGGGCCCATAACCTCCCAAACATCAGCTGGGGACCAAGGACTCAAATATTTGAGCATATAGGGACATTTTTCATTCAAACACACCACTGTGTGTGTGTGTGTGTGTGTGTGCGCGCGCGCGCGCGCGCGCGTGCACGTTGATGTTGGTCAGAGTACTTTGTCACAGCAATTGAAGACAAACTAGAATACGTGGCAATCCATTCTAACTAATCTTTGGCTTCCTATTAAGTGTCAGAAAGCACAATTCTCATGATATTCTGATGCAGTCTTCTTTTTTTGATGATGCAGTTTTCTTTAAAGAATTTTTGGATTTACTTATCTTTATTTTATGTGTATAGGTGTTATGCCTGCAGGTGGGTCAGTGCACCCCTGTTGTACAGTGCCCTCAGAAGACAGAAGAGGGCGTTGGATCCCCTGGAACTGGAGTTACAGACAGTTGTCAGCTGCCATATGGGTGGGTGCTGGGATTCAAAACTACGTCTTTTGCAAGAACAGCTAGTGTCTTAACCACTAAGATATCTCTCCAGCCCTCTGACGAAATCTTTTAATTGATGTCGTGGTATGCTGGATAGCTTTAGTGTCAACTTCACACACCTGGGTTGAGGGAGCCTCAATTGGGATTGACTGGAATTGGCTCCATTGGACTGGCCTGTGGCCACGTCTGTGGAGTACTGTCTTGATTGTTGAGTTATGTGGGAGGGCCCAGCCCACTGTGGGTGGTGCCACCTGGGGCAGGTTGTTGTGTACCGTATAAGAAAACAGGCTGGGCATGGGCCAGTGGAGCAAGCCAGGAAGCAGCACTCCTCCATGCCTGTGCTTCAGCTCCTGCTTCCAGGTTCCTGCCCTGAGTTCCCACCTTGGGCTCCTTGAGTGATGAACTGTGACCCAGGAGATGTGAGCTGAATAAACCCTTTCCTCCCCAAATTGGTGTTGGTCAGAGTATTTTGTCACAGCAATTGAAGACAAACTAGAATACGTGGCAATCCATTCTAACTAATCTTTGGCTTCCACACACACACACACACACACACACACACACAGTGGTGTGTTTGAATGAAAAATGTCCCTATATGCTCAAATAAGTGTCAGCACGTATTCAAAACGTTTCCGTTCCCAACTTCTGCTATCACTTCCTCTATCTTTTTTCCTGTAGCTTAACCAATCATTTTGCTGAAACAACGACTTATTTATGCTACTTATTACATAGGGGTCATGGCTCTGATGGTTTTAAATTAGCTTTTGGATGTTAAGATATTTGTGGATTCACATGCAAGAAGCATGTGAGAAGCAGGGCAGACAACCTGTGCATGTGTGCTCGAATGGGTGTGTGCATGCAGACTCCCCATGGTAACATCTTACAAAGACCTTGGGCTGTTGACACTGGCACTAAGGAGACATGGAACATTCTAGAAAGTGTTGTCTCATGGGGCAGGTGGTAGTGGTGGGCCTTGTTTGTTTCTTTCTGCTGGGGATTGCGTTTAAGGCCTCTTGCATGTCGAAAGGCTAATCTGATCCCAATCATTCAGCTGTGCTCCCTGAATGCCGCCATTTATAGTCACATCCTCTTCTCTTGTTTATTGAACCCCTCAGGGTCCACTGAACTGTTCTCTCTTGTGTAATTTTATGAGTATGGTATATGCATGTGTACTTGTTTGTGTGCATGTAGAGGCCAGAGTTCAGTATCACATGTCTTTCTCAATGGGTCTCCAACTAATATTTTCTGAGACAAGGTCTCTCCTGAATCTGGAGCTCGTTGGCTGGCCAGCAAGCCCCAGGGATTCTTCTGTTTCTGCTTTCCCTGGCTACTATGCTTGTTTTTTATGAGTGCTGGGGATCTGAACTCAGGTCCTTATGCTTGTATGGCAAACACTTCACTGGCTGAACCATTTCCTTCACCTCCATTTGTATAATTTTGATAAAATATTAATAAATCAATTGTGTAATAGATCACATTTTCACTGTTTTCTCCCTCTATTCCACACAATCCTTTCTAGGCTGTTGAACACACATACTCATATATATATATATGTATGAGTCTTTAAAAGTAGTGTTCTGTGGTATTAATTGGCCATCCATCTGTTGAGGGACACCTGAGTTGTTTCCAGCTTTGGCCTGTTATAAATAAAGCAATCACAAACATCTGTACATAGCTTTCTCTTCTTCATTTCTCTAGGATAAGTGTTGAGCGTTCCATAATATTGGACTTACACGTTTAAAGAAACGGTCAGACTGTTTTCTAGCCTGGCTGTGCTATTTTATATTTCCCAAAGCCATGCATGAACGATCTCTTTTCTCCGTACCCTTACCAACATTTGGTGGTGTCAGATTTTTTTTAAATCTTAGTCATTTTAATAGGTGTGTAATGATACCTCATTATGACTTTAAATTGCATTCCCCTAATCGCTAATGACAGTGAACATCTTTTCATGTGCTTATTTGCCATCTGCATATCCTCTTAGGTGAAATGTCTCTGCATGCCTTTTGCCTATTTTCTGATTAGACTGTTCGTTTTCATAAAAATGTTGAGTTTTGTGAGTTCTTTATTATCCCAGCTATGGGCTCATGTTGGATGTGTGATTTGCAAATCTGTTTTTCCCAGTCTGTAGGTTAACTTTTCATACTCTTAAAAGAGCCTGTCACAAGGCCAGTGCTCTATTGACTGATTGTTTTTGAGGTAGGGTTTCAGTATGTAACCAAGGCTAAATTTGAACTCACTATCTAGCCCAGGCTGGCCTCGAACTCTCTATCTTCTTGAGTCTGGGATAACCTGCTTGGACAATCATGCCCAATGAAAGTTTTATATTTATTTATTTATTTATTTATTTATTTATTTATTTATTTATTTTGGTCTTTTTGAGACAGGGTCTCCCCGTAGCCCCACCTCTTCTGGAATTTGCTATGTAGACCAGGCTGGCCTTGAACAGAGATATGCCACTCTCTGCCTTCCAAGTGCTGGGATTAAAGGCATGAGCCACCACGCCCAGCAAAAGTTTTAATTTTGATGCAGTCCAACTGCTGATTATTTTGCCTTTTAAGTAGATTGTGCTTTTGGAGTCAACTTAAAAACTGCCTTGGGGCTGGAGAGATGGCCCAGTTCTTGAGAGCACTTGCTGCTCTTGCAGAAGACTAGAGTTTGGTTGCCAGCACCCACATCAGACAACTCACAACTACCTGTTCCAGGGGATCTGACTCACTCTTCCTGCTTCTGCAAGTACCAGGCATGCACTTGGTGCACATACATACATGCAGGCACTCACAATGCACATAAAATGAAAATGAATAAAAACTCTGTCTAATCTAGCTTTCAAAGATTATCTACTTCTTTTTTGTAAAAGTTTTATAGTTTGACATCTTATACTTAAGCCTGTCTACATTGTAAGTTAATGATAGGATGTAGTTCAGAGGTTTTTCTCTTTGGATATCTACTTGCTCATGTGTTGTCTTGTAGAAAGGCTCTCTTTTCTTCATAGAATTGCTTTTGCACCTGCATTAATTGCTTTTCTATTGGTATGATAAAATACCCTCACAAAAAGCAACTTAGGAAAAAAGGGATTTTTTTTTCTTACAGTTTCAGAGGGGATATATTTTATCATGGGAGGAAAGATGTGGGTGCTGGAGTTTGAGGTTGGCCTGGTGTCAGAGGCCAGAGAGATCAAATTCATCTACACATAGGAAGCAGAGAAAGAGAGGTCAAGCTATAAAACCTCAAACCTTGTCCAAGTCATGTGGAAGCCTCCACCCCCTAAAGATTCCATAACCTCGACAAACAGCACCACCATCAGGGACAAAATGTCCAGGTCATGAGTCTTAGGGGGCCCTTTCTTATCCAAACCACTACAATACCCTTGTCAAAAATCTCTTGGGAGTAGTTCTCCACCAATAGCTCATGGATGCATATGTTTCAAACAGAACAAAGTGATTTCATTGTTTTCCTTAAGTTAGTTATTCTACTCCCTTTGCCTTTTTTTTTTTTTTTTGGTCTTTTTGAGACAGGGTCTCCCTGTAGCTCTGGCTGTCTGGGAACTCACTCTGTAGACCAGGCTGGCCTTGAACTCACAGATATTCGCCTGCCTCTGCCTCCCAAGTGCTAGGATTAAAGGTGTGCCTTTCTGTGTTCCATGCGATAAGAACTGCATTAACTTTGAGAGGGTTGAAGAGCGACCTCCTGAAATTCAAACATCAGTAGGTGGCCATATATGGGAATAGCATCTTTGTAGCTACAATGAGCTGACTTATGGTAAAGCATTATTGGATTAGGATGGACCCCAAATAGGACTATGTTCTGTAAGGAGAGGAGAAGACACATGAATGTAGAAGGAAGGTGGCCATGTGACAAAGGGTGCAGAGACTGGTGTGATTCTGTCAAAGTTCAGAGGTGCTGAGGACCACTGGCCACCAGAGGGTGGAGAGAAGCACCAATCAGACTCTCCATTATCAACTACAGAAGGAACAGATCCTGGCTAGCTCTTTATTCTGGAATGATGGTCTTCAGAACCGTGAGAAGAATTTTTTTCTTATTTGAAACTATTCAGCTCCTAGTAACTTGTTACAGTAGACTTAGGGCATTAACAAGAGCCTTAGTTTGGAGAGAATTGACATCTTTATTATTCATAATTGGCAAATGCTTTCTTTGGGTTCTCTCATCACTATTTTGTAGCTTTCTGCATGCAAATCCTGTACATGTTGTCTTAGATTCAAATGTAATTTACTTATTTTTAAGCAATTGTAAAGTGATATCATTTAAAAATTTTGATATTCATATACTTATTGATAGCACATAGAAAAACAACTGATTTTGTCTGTTTATCTTATGTTCTATAGCTTTTCTGACTCAGCATTTAGTTCAATGAGCCTTTAATAGATTTACCAGGAATTTCTATGTAATCATGTTTTCTATAGGTTGATTTCTTCCTTTAGAATGCATGCCCTTATTTTCTTTTCTTGCCTTAGTGCACTGGCTAAGCCTTCTAACACTAACCTAAGAAAGAATGAAGACAGTAGATATCCTTGCTTGGCTCCAACTCTTAGGAGGAAAGTGTGGTCTTTTCAACATTAAATGTGACATTAGCTGTAGTCTTAAAAACAAAACAAATAGCTGAGTATGGTGGTGCACTACTTTAGTCTCAGCACTCAGGAGGCAGAGGCAAGTGGATCTCTACAAGTTCCAGGCCAACCTGATATACATAGCCCATTCCAGGCCAGCAAGATTTATAAGGAGACCCTGTCTCAAAAAAAGACCAACCCCCCCAAATCCAAAACAAGTAAACAAAACAAGGATGTGTTTTAATCATCTTGAAGATCTACTCCATTCACACATTTCTGTTTTTGTCATGAAAGTTGCTTAATTTTGTGACAAACTATTTTTGAATCAACACATATGATAATATGATCTTTCTCCACTAGACTGTTAATATGGTGGATTCTACTGATTGATTTTCAAATACTGATCTAGCCTTGCATGTCCAGAATCTACCTTACTTGGTCAGGGAATATCTTTTTTATACTGCTGAGTTCTACTTGTTAACATTTTGTTAGGGATTTTTGTGTGCTTATTCATGAGGGCTATTTATCTGTAGTTTCTTTATTTCTTCTTTTTAAATGGTCTTTGTATGGCTTTGGTATCAGGGTAATAACAGACCTATAAGCTGAATTGGAAAGAGTTTCTTCCTCTTCTATTTTTTGGAAATGATTTGTAGAATTCATGTTAATTCTTCTTGAAACATCTGGTAGAATTCACCAGTAAAATCATTTGTGTTTGGAGATTTCTTTTTTGGGAGCATTTAAATCACAAATTCAATTTCCTTAATGGTTATAAGGCTGGACAAATTATCTGTTTCACATTAAATGAGCTGTGGCAATTCATCCTTTTAAAGAGTTGGTCCATTTTGCCTGTTGTCAAATTTATATCTATAAAGTTGTAGACAGATTATCTCCCTTTACTGTTTCTCTTTTCTCTCTCTCTCTCTCTCTCTCTCTCTCTCTCTCTCTCAGTATTTTTGAGACAGGGTCTCCCTTTAGTCCCAGTTGGCCTGGAGCTCACTCTGTAGACCAGGCTGGCCTTTAACTCACAGAGATCCGCCTGCCTCTGCCTCTCGAGTGCTGGGATTAAAGGCATGTGCTGCCACGCCCAGTGGTTCTCTTTCTAAACATAGTATTTCATTCTTACATTGTTGAAAGATATAAAGTTTTGTTAAAGAAAAAAATTATGCTTGATACTTGTTAAAGAACAATAAAGAACCAAAAACTTTATTCAAGGACGGTTATTGCAATGGAGTTTTGTCACAAGACAGAGAATAGGTTTAACTCTGACCACATTAGGACAGGGGTCAGTAAATAAAAAATTACCAGGAGGGACCATCAGAGATCAGAGGAGTTGGGATTCTGGCTGAACTGAACTGACAGGATTACTGTTCAAGGTAGGCCAGGGTGAAAAGCTATTGAGGGTGAGCGAGGAATTGGATCATTCAGTAAGAAAACTCACTAAACTCATCAGGATGCCTATGGCTGGGTCCTGAGGCTCCTAGCCCACCTGCTGTCTTCCTGCTTCTCCTCAGAGCCATATGCTTGCTTTACACATAATATCTAAGCCTTTAGTTGTACTTAGCAGGAGGAATAGGAGAAAGTATGCTTATTTCTTGATCTTCCCAGAAGTGAGAATCCTAGCTGACGCCTCACGGTTTAAGAAAATCATTGAGTTCCCAAGAGTCTCTTTGCTTTTTCCCTGTAAAGTTTCTTTTCAAGTCTTCCTCATCTCAGGAGCCTCAGTGGATGCAATTCTGCTTTAGTTCTCTAGGGTTACCTTCTTCCTATCTGGGTCTCAGGCCTTCACGTTTCCCCTCCCTCTGCAAACTTGCTTCCTCAATTAGCCTTTCTTGCTGCCATCTTCATCCTCACTTAATAAATAGCTTCCTTCAGTTTGAGACAAGCTTGTCTAAAGAAAACTGATCCTTTACCCGTTCTTTCCTAACATGTGCCGCCATTTTTCCTTTTGCTTTCCCTGAGTACCGGTCCTATTGAAAGCACCACGTGCTCTGCCACTGAGGCCCCTCCTACCCTGGCTTACATCCTTGCAGGCAGTCTACCCATTGGTCACCAGGCTATCAAGATCACATTCTCAAAGGTGACCAATCGCTTCTAGGTGGTCAGGTCTAATGGCTTTTTCTCAGTTCATTTCTCCTTTCATCTCTCATAGCATTTGGAAACACAGCCTGCTGGAAATCCTCCTCTCTGTAGACTCCACTGTTCTGACTGGTGTTCTTCCCTCGCTGGCACCTGCGCTTCCCCCCATATTTGACTATTCTTTAACACCCTATTCCCACTTCTCTCCTTCATTCGGTTCCACGATTTTTGCTACGTGCTGATTCAAAAACGACGTGAAGAGGATCCAGTTTAAATATATTTTATTGATTTATTTATTCTATTTTATGTGTTTGAGTGTATTGCCTGCATGTATGTAAGTGCAGCCATGTCATCATACAATGCTGGCAGAGGGCAGAAGAGGGGGTTGGCTCTCTTGTAATTAAAGTTATGGATGGTTGTTACCTGCCACGTGGGTGCTGAGTACTGAACCTGGGTCTTCTGCAAGAGCAGCCAGTGCTCTTAACCACTGAGCCATCTCTCCAACCCCTCAGTTGTTTTTAACTTTCAGTTTTTACTTCTTTCTTCTGCTTCAGTTTGACATTTCCAAGTGCTTTTCATTTGCCACCAAATGTCTGAGTCCTTCAAAAGTAGCACACATTAAAACAGAAGTCCTCAGTGTGTCTCCCCAAAATGCTGTCTTCTGAATTTGCATTTTCTTTTTTTTTTAATTTTTATTTGTTTATTATATGTATGAATGTACTGTCTACATGTAGGTTTGTGCTCCCGTGTCGTGCAATGCCACGGAGCTCAGAAGAGGAGCGTCGGATTCCCCTGGGACTGGAGTCAAAGATGGTTCTCAGCCACCATGTGGGTGGGGATTGAACCCGGGTCCTCTGCAAGAGCAGTCGGCGCTCTTAACCGCTAGGCCATTTCTCCAACCCCCTGAATTTGCATTTTCTGCACGTGGATCTAGCCATAGAGCAGTGACATGTCATTGTGCTGATGGACCCTTGTTAGCTTCTACTAGAACATAATCAGCTTTTTGATTGTATTTCCTTCCTTGCACACTGCTGCTTCCCAGCTTACATGCATTTTAGCTTGTATCTGAACTGTTCTAGAGGCTTCTGAATGCATCTCCCCTCTGCTAGTCTATTTCCAGTATAATTGGTTTTTAAAATACTTATTTTCGCTATTTTTAAATATATGCGTGTGCACAAGCAGGCAGTGCTTGCAGAATCCAGAGATATCAGATCTCCCTGGAGTTAGAATTACAAGTGGCTGTGAGCCACCAGATGTGGGTGTTGAGAACTGAACTCAGATCCTCTGGAAAAGCAGGACTCTCCAGCCCCAAATCTAATTGGTTTCACATGTAGACAGATTTGCTAGATTATCTTTCTGGGTGTAGTTTTCTTTGGCAGGGCCTTACATAAGGCTTTGATAAAATTGTCTCTGCTTACCTTTCCAACAATATTCTCACTCATGGACACTGTGCTCCTTCAAGAGTGGAATAGCTTTTGTCTTCACTCCAACTTGATTGTCATCTCCCTGTCAGCACTCACAGTGTATTTATCCTTCTTCTTGAGGCTACTGTGTCTCTTTTTTAGGGTTCTCATCACTTCATTAAGTTGTGATTCATAGATGATAAATCAATATACTGATACTGATTGTACTTCTAGACTGTCAGTTTAGGGTAGAGCTGGCTGATCACTGATTATCATCCATCCTTCCATCTACCATCCATCCACTCTCCACCCATCCATTTACCATCTCTCCATCCACCCATCATCCATTCATTCACCATCCACCATCCATCCATTCATCAGTCTACCATCCATTGATCCATCCATCCAATTTCTAGTGCATGCTAAGCTCTGTGTGAGGCACTAGGGATTTTATAGTGGGAAAAGCTTCTCAGAGAGCAGAGATCCTTGGGGTTCTTATTATCTTTTGTTATTGTTACCCTGTTTATATACTCTAAATAGTGCCCACTCCTAGATCAATGCCTGGCACATAGAAAGTACTCCTGAATGAACTAGTGAGTATACAACAGTCTTATAGTATTTAAGACTGTGAAAGTTGCACCATCACTTAACTTTCAAGTTACTGACATTTAGGTCTTTTGGATAAAAGGGAAAATAAGAATGGAGCAGCCCAGACAAAATATTTATTAGAGAGAAGTGCAAATGCAGAAAATGCATCAAATAGGTCCTCGGATGAAGGTTACACTATGCATAGCAGACATTTTCAACCAGTTTTACAAATGATAGCAATATTTAAAGAACTGGTTTCGAAAGATGTCTTTCTTATAAGAATGAATAAAATGATGGCTGCGGAGCTGTCTTTTCTGACTAGCTCTATACACTCAATTAGAGGCTTTTTAGCATAATAAGACATTTGTCCTCTCTGTCTTTGAGACAGGGATTTCATTTTGCTTTCTATTGAGCTCTGCCAGTGTGATTTTTTTTCCTTTGGGTTATAGTCTATCCCACTTACAAAGCATGTCTCCTCCTCACTGGGGTTTCTTTTCTTTTTTCTCTTTTTCAGTTTTCTGGGATGGGCTGTTGAGTTTGAACAAAAGAATTGCTGGGAAAGGGAAAATCAAGAAAGTGAACAGCTTCTATGAATGCCTGCACTTGACTCCACAGAGTCTGAGAGCTTTGGAATGTTAGCCAGCACTCGTGCCTTGAGGTTTTTTTTCCCAATATCTCAGCAGTGATTTTTTTTAAAATTTTTATTAACAAAGTCAGCTATAGAAATGAAGGTAACAGCTTTCCTATTCCTCAAATGTTAGGCTCCAGAGCTTTCCCATGGTCCTCTGAACACATCTACCCAGTCATCCATGGTCAACAAGCACAAGAAAAAGTCAACCTAGAGCTTTAGTCTTGCTTGTCTTTCTTTCATACTATTTCTTAAATTCATTCTTTTAATTTTTATTTTACATGTAAGAGTGTATTGCCTGCATGTATGTAAATGCACCCATGTTGTACAATGCCTGAGGAGGTCAGAAGAGGGTGTGGGATCCCCCTTGGAACTGGAATTACAGATGGTTGTTAGCCATATGGGTGCTGGGAACTGAGTTGAGATCTCCTGCAGGAGCTACCAGTGCTCTTGACTGCGGAACCATTCTCCAGCCCCTAGTTTCTCCAGTACTTAACTAAGTCAGTTCATGGATAGCTCCTAAGTTTCTTAAAAAAAAAAAAAAAACATTCTTTATGATATTCCTTTCAGACACACTGGAAGTTTTAAAGTCAACAGGTTTCATTCTCATGGTAACTCATTACATTTTATTTATTTATTTTTATTTTAAGTATATGAGCATTATGCATCCATGTATGTAAGGGCACCTGTGCTGTGCAGTGCCCATAGAGGACAAAAGAGGGCATTGGATCCCCTGGAACTGGAGTTAGGGACAGTTGTTAGCCACTATGTGGGTGCTGGGATTTGAACCTGGGTCTTCCTTGAGAACAGCCAGTGTTCTTAACTCCTGAGACATCTCTCCAGCCCTGTCACTCATTTTTAAAACAGCTCGAAGTCCCTGAAGGCCTGGGACATCTTTCCAGTAGTGTGGCATCTCAGACTGGGCGTGCCAACTGATCTGCTTTCATCTGCCCAGGGTGGAGACATGAAACAGATTGGAAAGTTGAAGACTTTCACTCTCTAACTCATTCATTCATTCACTCATTCACCCAGGCTTGCCTGATAGTCACTAGCCCAGTCTAGCCTAAAGCTCATGATGATCTTTCTGCCTCAGCCTCCCATCTGCTGGGATTACTGGTATGCATCATCATACCTGGCTATCAAAGACAGTTGTTTTGCAGATGATTTTTAGTATTGGAGTTAAACCTGGGGACTATTTGTTTATGTGTTTATATGCTGAAGATGGAATGCAAACTCTTATGCATGTTAATCACATATGCTAGATAGCTTTAGTTGTCAAATGATACAACTGAGAAGAGGGAACATCCACTGGGGAATTTCCTCTTTCAGACTGGCCTGTGGGCAACTTTGTGAGGCATTTTTCTTAATTGTTGAGTGATGTATGAGGACCCAACCCACTGTGGGGAGTCCCACCCCTGGGCAGGTGGTCCTGGGTTGAATAAGAATGCGGGCTGAGCACTGGACAAAGAAACAAGCCAGTAAGCAGTGTTCTGCTGGACAGATTCATCAGATTCATCAGAATCCTGTCCTGAGTTCCCACCCTGGCTTCCCTCAAGGATGAACTGTGTTTGGGATGTGCAAGCCCAGTAAATCCTTTCCTCTCCAGGTTGGCTTGGGCATGGTGTTTATCACATCAATAGAAATCAAAGCAGGTCTACTCCTGAGTGAGTGGCACCCTAGCCCTACAGATGCTTTAACTCTTCTCCAGTGGAGGACTGAGGATGACTTGCTCTGTTTTCCCAGCACTTTCACAGACAAATCAGTGCATATTGAGATGATCTCTGGGGTACCGTCACTCAGGTCAGGAGGTAGTATATGTATGTGGTCAGGCCAGATGGCATTTGGCGCTTACTCTATCTAAGCTCCCTATTGAACTTGGACTTGATGTGGTATTTTAGAAAGAAGACTGTCCACCTTTTGGCCCTGCTCCCTTGCCTGAAGAACCGACACTTGGTCCTTAATGCCAGTCTTGCTGGTACTAGAGAGGTCTAAGTTTTCTGAAATGAAATAATAGACTAAATTATTTCAGAGCAAATTTTCCATTGAGGTTTTTTGTTTTGCTTTTGGTTGTTTCTGATAAAGGACTAAGGAAGATAGTTCTTTTTGGCAGGAAGGAAGGACCATTTATCAAGTACGTTGTGCTTGTGTGCAAGGCAAATTTGGTTTCAGTACTGATGAGTTTATATTTTAATGCCAGGAAAGGGCAGGTGAAGCTATCAAGGAGCACAGAGAACATGTAAAATGCAGAGCAGAACAACTTTTGCACAAAACCAAAATGGCAGCTGGTTATGAGCTTTCACGGATCCATCACCCAAATGCCAGAAACCAAAAAATTCGAGTTAAGCGTTTTCCCCTTCTCTATAGGAACAGAGCCTGTCAGCAGCGTAAACACTTGCAATCCTGCCCTTCCTAGGATGCATGTGCTATCGAAAAGGGAGGTGTTAATTGCTGTGCTAATTACAACATGATTGCTTTGCACTTGTTTTGCACTTGTAGGTGATTAAATTTTTAACGAAGCATATTACTTGGCACCGTTAGCACAGTTAACACATTTCTCTCTCTCTCTCTCCCTCTCTCCTTTTTTATGCCTTGGGAGAAGTCCCGCACTGCAGACCCTTCGCTGGCTGTGATGTGCCTGTTGTATTTGGAACCGCCTCTGTGTAAGCTGTCGGTTACAGGACTCCAGCTTCCTGCTTGGGAAAGAACAGCAGCCCATTATAATCATACTCAGCATGATGGCACTGGCCAGATGCGAACGCAGAATCCACAAAGGTATTAGGGAAAAAACGAGGTAGCGCTGCCAAGGCCGGTACCCCGCCTTCATTTAAAAACTACAGCGGCCTTAGCCAGTAGAGGCTTCAGCAGGAAGATAGAGAGATGACAGCAAGTTCCACGTGATTTATGTCAGCTTTGTAGCCTGCGTTCCCAGATGACCTGGAGCACAGGAAACCTGCATCTGTTCTGTGGGCAGCCTTCAGCTCTTGCTTCCCACTGCGCGGCAGGCTGCAGCCCTCTGAGGAAGCTAGGTTTCGTGTTTGTGCGCGCCTGCGTAGGCGCCCTTGCGCTCTCTTCCTCTCTTGGCCTCCTTATTCAGAAGTGCCTGGGAAACAAGTGCGTCTGGAAGAAAAGAGCTGAACAAGACTGGAAGGTTCCCGCCCTCGGTCTTGAGGGTCAGAGCCATACTATAGGGTTAAATCCTCCTCAGTGAAGCATGTCTGCAAACAAACACACCTACAAAGTCAGGAAAGCCCAGCATGCAACTTTTTATGACTCAACTCTCATGACTTGGCAGTTTTGGCAGCAAGGAGCCCAAGATGATGGTCTTAGGAGAATGAAAAGGGTAAAGGAGGCGAATGAACCATACTGAATGAGACATGTCTGCTTGTCATAGGCGTTTTCTGCTGGCAGCTGCTCTTGGGAGCCCAGGAGCCAGTGGTAGGCTGGTTAGGGCAAAGAGACAAAACGGACTCTCCAGAGGAATGTAGACTGCAAATGTGGAGTTAAGATATTGGGAGTTCAAGCTTGATCTGAGTTCGAGCCGCAGCACCCACTTACAAAACCAAGTGTGATTCTCAGTCTTACAGTCTTTTCTTCTAGTTTCTGTCTCGTTCTCCTTCCAAGAATGGAGTGGACAGACAGTGGAAGAAAAGCAAGCCAGGAACTTTCTCTTACCAGGTAGAAATAATGTGAGACAGGGGAACCCTGAACAGGAAAGCAGAAACAGATGGAGAGAGGCTGGTGGGGTCCAAGCTCTCAGGTCTAAGCTTTTGCAGGGTCTCAGGATGCTGAGAGAGAGCAGCAGTCCCTTACAGAGCAAGTCAGTGGAGGGCAGGCAGCCATCTCCCAACTCTAGCAAGTCCGGAAAGCTAAAGCAAGTCTTCGTGCTTGCAGCTCAAGTCTTGAATCTCAGTGTCTCTGTGGTCTCCATTCAAAGGCTGGAACAGATCCCTGTCATAGGTCTCAGTGTCTCTGGTGAGATTTCAGCTTTCCTTTTCCACATTCAAAGCGCCAAAGAGCACTTGAGGGGCTGGCTGAGAGCAGTACTCCAGCCAGGAACTGGACTTACAGAGACAACGTGTGTTTGGGTTTATATAGATGCAGGTGGGCTCTAATTGGCTGGGTGCGTGTATGCAAATGAGGTTTAGACAAAGACCAATCAGGAGAGAGTTTTCCAACTCTGGAAGTGAAAGCAAATGCCAACTGAAACCTGAAGCCGCCTCAATCAGGTCAGCCAGCATCTCCTTCCTTCCCTAGTGGTAGTTCAGGGAGCAGGTACCTGGTCCTTCCAGCAGCCCACGGGACTGTTTTCAGCCCGGTTGGAAAGAGTTTCTGGTTGCCCCAAGTGTTGTTCTGCTCACGTTGCGTGCGTGGCTGCTGGAAGGTTGTGAGCTTTGCGAGTTGCACAGCTGTGCCTCCGACGGATTGTTACAGGGACCTCTAGTTCCTAGCGAGCAGTCTGTCCTGATTGGTTCTGATTGCTCCTGGGGCTTTTCCTGGTCGTGTTTTTATTTTATTTTTTCACCTTCAGCTGCCACACAGATGACAGTCGGGGCTCCTCTGACCTCCGTCAGTGGCATCCTCTTGTAATCCCAGTGCTGGGGAGACAGAGACAAGCAGATTCCTGGAGTTGGCTGGCGAGAAAAGCAAGCCAACTGGTGAACTCCAGGTAGAGGAAGAAACCTTGTCTCCAAAAATAAGGTGGATGAGGGCTGGAAAATGGCTTAGTGGGTAAAGGAATTTGTTGTACAAGCTTGGAAACCAGAATTTGATCTCCAGAACCTACTAAAGGTGCATGTGTGGGTACACACACATACATACTCACACACACAATTAAAAAAATAAGGTATATGGTGACACCTAAGATTGACCTCTAGCCTTCACATGCATATAGACATGCCCACATGCATATACACATGCACACATTCATATAGACATGCACACATGCACACACATGAATACACATGGACACACCCATTCCCTTCTCCACATGAAGATCTGGTTTCTGAGCTGAGTGTGCACTTGTAATCCCAGCCCTAGGGTGGTTGAGGCAGGAGGATAGAGAGTTCCAGTCTAGCCTGGGCTACATAGTGAGACCCTGTCTAAAAACACAACAAATTAAAAGATTAAGTTACTAAAATGGAACAGGTCAGCTTCAGAACACTTTATAAATAAACTTTATCAGTTTAGGGGGAAACTTATTCCACACTACAGTCTGCACATCTGTTAGGAGTCAACTTGGTTAACAAACTGTATAAAGCAAGTGTGAAGAGGGAAGATTTTCTGGAGGTGCTGTGCTGTGTCGTGACTGAGGGCTGGAGAGCGACCTTGGCACTGGAGCGCCCTTGACTGGGGGATTGTCTCTTACGACATAAAAATTAATTCCATTTTTAACTGTCAGTTTCATGATACCCTCCCATTAAGAAAAACCTTTCCTAGTCTAATGAACTATTGGCTGGGCTTTCTTCCTCTGTGCTTTTGACTAATGAGTTTAATTACTTCCTTTTGGAAACTCCACCCTACCCATCAACTTTGCCTGGGTATGCTCAGTTATCATTGTGATGCTCAGAGTGCATGGATGAGTAACACGTTAATGCGACTCTCCCAGGGTATCTATGTATTCCAAATGGTATTAAAAAAAAAAAAAAAAAAGAGCCTCCTCCTCATGTAAGGGGGAAAGGGATTTGGAGAGGAACAGTAAAGCTAAATTCCTTGGATGTGTCCACTATATATTAATTCAACAATATCTCAGTTTAATATTTTTTGGTTTCCCTATAGCTCAGCTGGCCTGGAACACATATGTAGACCAGGATGGCCTTGATCTCATAGAGATCTGCCTGCCTCTGACTCCTGAGGGTGTTGGGTTAAAGGCATGCCACCATGCTTTGCTTTTTTTGTTTGTTTGTTCTGGTCCAGTTTAATATTTAAAAGTTGTTTTCTTTTTTCTTTTCTTTTCTTTTCTTTTTTTGTTTTTGGCATTTTTGAGACTGGGTCTCCCTTTAGTTCCAGCTGGTCTGGAGGCCGCTCTGTAGACCAGGCTGGGCTTGAACTCACAGAGATCCACCTGCCTCTGCCTCCCGAGACACCTGGCTTAAACATTGTTTTCAGTAGGCCACCTTATCCAGGTCTATTGACTGAGCATTAACTCAGTGTCCATCTTTTAGCTGAAGTTTGTTCTATTCTTCTACCACTACCAGGGCAGTGGATCTGCCAGAATTTCAGCAAAACTTCTCTCTTCCCTAGGTACATTTTACTGTTCCTAGTCTCCTTTCTTTTCCCCCTCTCTATTATCATCCTATTCTTTCTTTCTTTCTTTCTTTCTTTCTTTCTTTCTTTCTTTCTTTCTTTCTTTCTTTCTTTCTTTCTTCCCGTCCTTCCTTCCCTTCCTTCTTTCCTTCCTTCCTTCCTCCAGTTCCTTGCCTTCTTTTCTGTCTTTCCTTCCTTTCTTTCTTTCTTTGCCTTTCTTTCTTTCTTATCTTTCTTTCTTTTTTTTTTTTTTTTTTTTTTGTGTGTGTACATGTGTACTCATGTAGTATGTGTGTGCAAGAGTAGTCAAGTTGTATGTGTGTACAAGTGTGAAGGGGCCAGAGGTCAACATCAAGTGTCCTTCTTCAGTCCCAGTTTCCCCTTTATTTTATTGACTGATTTTGACTGAGAGAGAGAGAGAGAGAGAGAGAGAGAGAGAGAGAGAGAGAAAGCACTTGATGCCTTTGCTTTCTGAGAAGGTGTGTGAGGACAGATTTTCCAGAAAAATCTCTCCAAGAGCTTCAAGATCTGCTGCCCATTCTCTTTGTGAGTACAAATGAGTCCGTTATGTTTCAACAGAGCTC
The DNA here is from genome assembly GCA_009823505.1 of Rhizomys pruinosus. Lineage (NCBI taxonomy): Eukaryota > Metazoa > Chordata > Mammalia > Rodentia > Spalacidae > Rhizomys > Rhizomys pruinosus. The sequence goes on from VZQC01012825.1 coordinate 224,113, forward strand.
CCAGAAATACCTGAGGCCGAGTTCAGGAACTAAGAAGGTGGAAAGCCTGACCAGAGGCTGGCTGTCACTGGGACCACGGCTCACAGCTGCTGCTTTCATTCCTTAAATTCTGTAGGACTCTTGTGGGCTTTGCTTCCTTCTCCTTTGCCTTCTGTCCCTCCTTCCCTCTCTCTACCCCATTCCCTGCATCCTTCCTTCTCTTGCTTTTTAGGCAGCTGCAAAGTCACACATCTCCTGCTTCTCTGCTGGGATTACAAGGCATATCAAAACATATGGTGTATTTTCTGTCTTAGTAAGTGCAGTTTGCTTTCTCATTTCATTCTTTTTTTTTAAATTTTTTAATTAATTTTATTTATTTATGTATGTGTATGAATGTACTGCCTGCATGCAAGTTTGTGCACCCGTGTCGTGCAATGCCGCGGAGGTCAGAAGAGGGTCTCGGATTCCCCTGGAACTGGAGTTCTTCTGGAATTGGAGTTTCAGACGGTTCTCGGCCGCCATGTGGGTGCTGGGGATCAAACCCGGGTCCTCTGCAAGAGCAGTCGGTGCTCTTAACCTCTAGGCCATCTCTCCAGCCCCTCTCATTTCATTCTAATGTCGAGACACGCATTGTCCTTTAAGATGAAAAATATTACCTATTATTAATGTGTGTGTACGGTACATCGCGTGTGTGGAAATCAGAGGATGAGATTGTAGAGTCAGTGTTCTCCTTCCACCTTTATGTGGGATCTGGGGATCAATCTCAGGTCATTGCACTTGCACAGGTGTCTTTACCCACCCACCCATCTGGCCTGTCCTAAAATTTTAAATAAATATTTTATTCTAAAAAGCTTCAGGGGCTGGAGAGATGGCCTAGCGGTTAAGAGCGCCGACCGCTCTTACAGAGGACCCGGGTTCGGTCCCCAGCACCCACATGGTGGCCGAGAACCGTCTGAAACTCCAGTTCCAGGGGAATCTGAGACCCTCTTCTGACCTCCGCGGCATCGCACGACACGGGTGCACACACCTGCACGCAGGCAGTACATTCATACACATACTGAAATAAATAAAAAAATTTAAAAAAATAAAAAAATAAAAAAAAATAAAAAGCTTCAAAGAATAGTCACCTTATTCACTGTACATATAGTGTTTTGTAGTCTGTTTTAGGACTGAGACACATTTTAGGCAGAGTTTGGAAATTCTTAACCAGAACATCTGAAATCTGGAAGACTCTCAAGTTGGAAACTTTGGACAGTGTATGGCAGATGAGAGGAGAATTCTTCATGGACCTTATATGGCAGTACAGTCAAATATGCAGATGTGCTAAAAAGGCACCCTCTAACCTTGCCATAGGTGTAAGGTAAAATGAATTTTGTCTAGACATGGGCCCTCTTCTCCCAAATATCTCATTATTTACATGTATGTATCCCAAAATCTAAAAAAGTCTCAAATCTGAAATGATTCTGATCTTAAACTCCTTAGATAAAAGATACTCAACCTGTTTACGCTTTTCAGCTATTGACATTTCTTTTTTTCTTTTTTCTTTGTGCGTGTGAGTGTATGTGTGTGTGTGTGAGTGTGTGTGTGTGTTGCACTTGAAGGCTAGGTTAGCACATGCTAACGTGCTAGATAAGTACTCTGCTATTTTTTTATTTATTTTATTTTATTTTATTTTATTTTATTTATTTATGTGTGTGAATGTATTGTCTGCATGGAGGTTTGTGCACCCATGTCGTGCAATGCCGCGGAGGTCAGAAGAGGGCGTCGGATTCCCTGGAACTGGAGTTCTCCTGGAATTGGAGTTACAGACGGTTCTCAGCCACCATGTGGGTGCTGGGGATCAAACCGGGTCTTCTGCAAGAGCAGTCGGTGCTCTTAACCTCTAGGCTATCTCTCCAGCCCCAGTACTCTGCTATTAAGCTGTGTTCCAGTCCTTTTTTTCTTTCTTTCTTTTCTTTTCTTTTTTTTTTTTACTTTTTTTACTTTGAGAGACATAGTCTCACCAAGTGGCCCCGGCTAGCCTTAAGCTCACTCCGTGGGCCAGGCGGGTTTGAACTTGCAATCTTCCTGCCTCAGCCTACTGAGTAGTTGGGATTACAGGCCTGGGTAACCACAGGCCTGGTCTTCTAATTTCTTAAAAAATGTATATTTGTTACAAAATTTTAAACACAGAAAAGTACAGTAGGGAGTCAGGTCTGAATCTGAGATCATGTGCATGCATTATCTATTTAAAAAGTAAATGAGGGGCTGGAGAGATGGCCTAGCAGTTAAGAGCACTGACTGCTCTTTCGGAGGACCCGGGTTCAATCTCCAGCACCCACGTGGTGCCTGAGAACCGTCTTTAACTCCAGTTCCAGGGGAATCCGACACCCTCTTCTGACCTCCAAGGCATTGCACGACACGGGTACACAAACCTACATGTAGACAGTACATTCATACACATAAAAAGTAAATAAAATTAAAAAAAAGTAAATGAAATACTTTTTAAGAAAATAGATGACAATAGCAAAATGTTAAATTTTAGAAATTTGACTGCTTTTTGGAACATTATATATATACTCTTGAGAAGAAGGAAGCAAGGCAGTGTTTTTTTTTTTTTTTTTTTTTTTTTTTT
>VZQC01012825.1:230524-259483 GCA_009823505.1 Rhizomys pruinosus
TTTCTTTCTTTCTTTTTTTTTTTTTTTGGTATTTTTGGAGACAGGGTCTCCCTTTAGTCCCAGATGACCTGGAGCTCACTATGTAGACCAGGCTGGCCTTGAACTCACAGAGATCCACAGGCCTCTGCCTTCCAAGTGCTGGGATCAAAGGCGTACGCCACCACACCCAGCTCCCATTTCTACAAAGGTGGTATTCATCCCTTCTTCATGTCGATCACTGTCACTGGTGAGCACACAACTTTCTAACTCTAGGTCTAACAGAGTTGAAGGATTGTAAGCAAATTCAACATGAAAGAAGAGTCAGTACAGGAACTATTGGAGTAATTTTCCCTTTCTGAAGAAAAGAACGGATCCGGCTAGTAGGGTTTCTATCATGTTTGTCACCAGGAATTGGCTCACGTTCTGGAAAGGACCAGATAGTGAACTGCATTTGGCTGAGAGGGCCTTATAGTATGTGTCCAAAAGTACTTAACTCCACTTTCAAAGCACAAAGTGTTGTGGACAACAACCAGGAATGGATGGTGGCTGTGTTTCAATTAAACTTCATTTACAGAAACTGGTGGTGGGCTGTAGTTGTAGGAATCTACTCAGGAGTAGCCTGAGGGGGATGAAAACAGTAACTATTTGGGGCATGAAGTGTCTCAGAGGGAAGGGGGAGGTACTTTGCCCCTGTCACTCTCCTTCCTTCTCTTTCTCCCCATATTTTCTGCCCCAGGGTGTTGACTTCATCTTGGCATATGGTGGTGACCCAAAGACTAAGGCTTCTTTCCTCCTGCAGGACAGTAACGCAGGAGCACAGGCGCAGCTGGCCCACAGTTACATGCATGAGTAACTGTCTTGGGCTGAAGGGATGACTCAGCAGTTAAGAGCACATACTTCTCTTCCAGTGGACCCAGGTTCAGTTCCTAGCACCCACATCTGGCAATTCAAAACCGCTTGTAACTCTGCCTCTAGGGAATCTGATGTTTCTGGCACCTGCACACATGTGCACACACCCTACCCCTCCGTACTCATGATTAAAAAATCATAAAAATGAAATCTTTTAAAAGAGAAGAATTGTCAGGAGTGGTGGCATGCCTTTAATCCTAGCGATTGGGAGGCAGAGGCAGGCGGATCTCTGTGAGTTCGAGGCCAGCCTGGTGTACAGAGCGAGCTCCAGGCCAGCTGGGGCAACAGGGAGACCCCATCTCAAAAAGACCAAAAAAAAAAAAAAAGAATTTTGTTTTTCTTTCCTTCTTTCCCTTTTCTCTTACCTTCCTTCTTCCTTTCTTTTCTGTCTCTATACTGAACCCCTTCTTTTTCTCCTGCAGTTCCCTCTCTTTTGCATTTCTCCTTCTTCCTCTCTTCTCCTTCCTCTTCCTCTTCCTCTTCCTCTTCCCCAACTTCTGCTTTTTGGGTCCTGGAGATTGTGCAGGCTAGACACATGTTCTACCATCAGGCTTTGACCCAGACTCCTAGGCTTCTTGATTATATTGACGTTCTCATATGACTTTAACATCTTATTCCCTGAGAAGATAGTCTCTCTTTCAGTGTTAGAGAGTGGAAAATAAAGTTCAGAACATTCTAGATGCTAGAGCCTGTTTTAAGTGATAATGCCCGACATTCCTCTCAAAACATTCTTCACCAGGGCTGGGGAGATATCCTGCTTGATAAAGTACTTGCCTTACACGTGTGTGGACTTGAGTTCAATCCCTGGAACCGAACAACAGTGATGGATGTGGTGGTGTGCTTGTAATCAGTGCCAGGGAGATGGAGACAGGAGGATGTCTTGGCTTCTCTGCTCAGCCAGTTTAGTCTAATTGGTTATCTCTAGGTCCATGAGAGACCCCATCTCAGAAGGATGGTGCTCCCGAGGCTGTCCTCTGGCCTCTACATACGCGTGCACACACATGAACATATCCTCACATTTTAACATGTATACACACATGCATAAGAAATATATTCCTGGGGCTGGAGAGATTGCTCAGTGGTTAAGAGCACTGACTGCTGTTGCAGAGGACCCGGGTTCAATTCCCAGCACCCAAATGGTGGCTAAGAACTGTCTTTAGTGCTGGGCATGGTGGCGCATGCCTTTGATCCCAGCACTTGGGAAGCAGAGGCAGGCGGATCACTGTGAGTTCAAGGCCAGCTTGGTCTACACAGTGAGTTCCAGGCTAGCTGGGACTACAGGGAGGACCCTGTCCCAAAAATGGGAAAAAAAAACGTATATATATATATATATATAATAAATGACTGGAGAGATGGCTCAGTGGTTTAAAGCACTGCTCTTGCAGAGGACCCAGGTTTGATTCCTATCATCCACATGGTAACTAACAACTGTCCACAATGGTGGCTAACAACGGTCTACAGCTCCAATTCCAGGGGATCTGATGCCCTCTTCTGACCTCCATGGACATTGTGCAACATGGGTACACTTACCTACACGCAGACAATACACTCATATACATAAATTAAAAAGAATAAAATATTAAAAATATATTCCTCACAAATCCAAACCTGTGTCCTCTAAGAAAGAGGTCCAGTGTCTAGACTTTTCTCGGCCTGAGGCAAGTTCTAATCAACTGTCCTTCTCCTTTTCCTCTGGGGTCTCCAGTAGAACTAATTCTCTCTCTCTCTCTCTCTCTCTCTCTCTCTCTCTCTCTCTCTGTCACAAATTTTTGTTTTGACTACTCAAGATCTCTCCATCTGTCAGTTTAAAGCCCATCTACCATGTCCAACAGGAATGCCCAGGAGCTCTCAGAATCCTGTCTCGGGGCTCTAGTGGATATGAGGGGTGTGGGGAACGAGCAGACCTGGGCTTAGCTGAATGCAGTGGGTGTGTGTCTTTTATGGTCTTTGAATAGAGTGCCAAAGGTGGTGGCACATGCCTATAATCCCAGCACTTGAAGATTAGAGACTGAGGCGGGATGATTGCCCCAATTCAAGGCCAGTTTGTGCTGCCTACCCAGACCTTATCTCAAAAAACAGGAATGAAACAAAGGCATCTTTGGTCAGAACCCTCCCCTCCCACTCTTCCTCACGGCTGCAACAGTCTCTTCTGAGTATCTGTTGGTAGTATTTGGAGGTCATGGCAACTGTGACTGTATCCTTTGGTATATTAGTCTGATGTAAGATTGATCTTCTAGTTCCAGAATCAGAAATGAATCAAATTCCTATTATTTTTGGAGAAGAGGATTTCTGCATGGACACAGACTCTTAGAACAAAATGCATTTGTGGTTCCTACCCTGGGGAAAGGCAGGGCAGGTGTCCTGGGGTGCCTTTGTGGCACAGTTATGTGTAGCACTTTCTTTCTACTCTTGATAAGGGTTGGGTATAGTCAGACCCTGGAGCCAGCTGAACCCCTTACTGCCCAGTGGGAGGAGAGATGCATTTCCAGGAGCTGGTACAGGCAGGTGCCATGATGGCTTCTTGCTCTATTGCCGGAGGCTCCCATAGGGAGACAGCTAGAGGGTTGCAGAAGGCAAGCAGCTGGCCTCCATCCGTCCTTATCAACAAGCCAATCCCAGGTGCTTCAGTCTTATCATATCTGGGGCAACCGGTTATTTCACCATATTGTCAGCCAGTCCTTTAGCAAGCAGGCACATAGTTACATTGCAAGCATATCATTGGTGCATGGATCCCAACTCCTACATAATAATCAAGTTACATCATCAAGCTTTGTCAGGAAAGGCCTAAGGTTTCAAATACTTCATGGGACAGCCTGATGGCCTAAGGAAAAAAAAAAGTCAACTTTCACAATAGTGTTTAAGTAGCTTTATGTGCATGGACACAACAGGTCTCAGGAAAGAGGTTATTTCCACCATGAAGTCCTAGCCAGAACACTTTAGTGATGAGTTATTTTACATGAGTTTTCTTTTCATTTATATTCATTCATTCATTCATTCATTCACTCACTCAACTATTAGTTGTGTCCTCTGTGTGTCTTGTCCCAAGTTTTATGGCTACCATGGTGACTAAAACCTGTGACACTTGCCCTCATGAAGTTTACAAGGAACAGTCTGACAACAAATGAAACCTGCCAACTTAATTTGCAAGTGTCAGGGAAAAAAATTAAGCAGGGAAAGAAGTTTAAAACACTGAAAGGTGTGGGCTGTGTGTGTGTGTGTGTGTGTGTGTGTATGTGTGTGTGTGTATGTGTGTGTGTGTGTGTGTATACTAGGCTCAATCTAGTGGGTGGGAAAGTTGTCACTTTGAGATTATCAGGCATCAGGAGGCCTGAAGGCACTTAGGGATGGAGCCCTGTCTCAGGGAAGGACATTGAGCCTGAAGAAAATGAAGTGCAAAGGCCCAGGGGCCCCAATACTACTATTGTTTGAGCAAGGGGAGGCCTGTGTAGACAGAGGGGAAAAGGACAACTATGTGAGTCAGAGGGCCTGGGTACCCCTCCATCATTCAGCCACTGGAAGGCAGATTTTAGGTATCCATTAGCTTCAAAGTACCCAATGGTGGAGCTTGTGTTTGATGAGGGTGTTTCAAAGGGTGAAGTAATAAAGGAAGATGGACAGTGTGTTAGGCCTGCTCTTGGACACAGTCAAGGGGAAATCTAAATAAAGACTTTACCTCTTCTGTGTTCTGTTGAAAATGCAGAACTGTGGAGGAGCTCTGGTAGACATCGGAGAGGTAGGCATTAAACATCTATTGTCTTCTGAAGACCCACTCTAAACTTTGGGGAAAACTTTTGAACTTTCGAGTAGCTTTCGAAAAACTAACTAGGTTTGTTAAATCTGCTAACATCTGTTGGTATTTCTCAATGTGGGAGGAAACAGCTTAGAAATTTGGGACAGGAGGCACAATTTTATGACTGATAACTCTGAAGTGGATGAATGAGAGGTGTCAGTAGTAACAGGGGAGTAGCTCAGGGCTCTTCCCTGGGTTTTCATGTAATTGATAGGAGATGGGTTCTTAGGTTGTCTTTCTCAGGGACAAGACTGATTTCACAACACATTGATATTTGAACAAATGACTTCAACTGAAAGCAAGTACCATTTTTATTATTAGGAAATAAGGAGGGCATGCCCTAGAGAGCAAGGTCTGCTAACGTTCTAACAGTCTCTAAAATAGACATCTGTTTGTCTGTCCCCTTCACTGCTATGTGCTTTGTGTTAGGAAAACAAGTGCTTTGCTTCTGGTATCTACCCTGTCTGCCTCATTGGGCTGCTAGATTTCTCCCAAGCACTCTTTTGCTGGCTGTGTTTCTTCACAGTGCCTTCCTGTCCTACATAGAGCAGTCGTGTCTAGTAGGAATCCTGTAGAGATCTTGGCTGGCTCCAGATTCAGCACACTGGGTTTCCCCAATTATCTCCGGAGGGCTGCAGCCACATGCCCGGAGTTGAGCGCTGCTCAGCATCTTCACTGGTCTGGCATTTCTGGTCTGGCTTTGTGACCATGACCCTGATCTTAGCAGAACGTTTGTCCAGAGCAAGCAAGGGTTGTGTCTGGGGGCAGCCATTCTAATGACTTGGCTGGGACGTGATTGTCTGACACTTGTGGTCTCCCTCCTTGTTACCACAATCGTGTGTGACTCTATCTTATAAACCAGGAGAACGATACCTGATCAGAGCACACTATCAAGGCCTGTTCTTTATAACTTGGGTCTGTGGTTTCAAAGTGTACTCTCTATCTATCTATCTATCTATCTATCTATCTATCTATCTATCTATCTTCTATCTATGTATCTATGTATGTATGTATGTATGTATCTATCTATCTTCTATCTGTCTATCTATAATCTATCATCTATCTATGTATCTATGTATCTATGTGTTTATGTATCTATGTATATATGTATTTATCATCTATCATCTATCTTTCTATACTCTATCATCTATCTATAATCATCTATGTATCATCTATCTATCTATCTATCTATCTATCTATCTATCATCTATCTATCTATCTATCTATCTATCTATCTATCTATTTCTTTCTATAATCTATCATCATCATCTATCTATCATCTATATTTCTATAATCTATCATCTATCTACCTATCTCTATCTATCTATCTATCTATCTATCTATCATCTATTTCTTTCCATAATCTATCTATCTATCTATCATATATCTATAATCTATCTATCTATCATCTATCTATCTATCATCATCTATCTATCTATCTATCATCATCATCATCAATCTATCTATAATCATCTATCATCATCATCATCATCTATCTTTCTATAATCTATCATCTATCATCTATCGATGTATGTATGTATGTATCTATCTATCTATTTCTTTTTATAATCTATCATCTATCATCTATCTATCTATCATCTATCTATGAATCTATCTATCTATCTATCTATCTATCATCTATCTATGTATCTATGTATCTATCATCTATCTATCTATCATCTATCATCTATCTATCTTCTATACATTCATTTATACCTCCAGGATATCTAGGCCAGGATGGCCTCAAACTCCCTATGTAACCAAGAATGACCTTGAACTTGTGATCATCCTGTTTCTACCCAAGTACTGGATTAGATTTGTGTAACACTGTATTCACTTAATGTAGTGTTGGGAATTGAGCCTAGGGCTTTGTGCATGCTGGGCCAGCACACCACCAACTTATCTACATACCTTGTTTTCACCTCTTGCCTTTTACTCTATCTATCTATCTATCTATCTATCTATCTATCTATCTATCTATTTATCTATCTATCTATCTACTCTGGTGATGGAATCCAGGGCCTTATTCATGCCAGGGAAACACCTACCACTGAGCTCTGGTTTTTACATTTTTAAAATGATAACTCATTTAATTAATTATATAACCAGATGATAGTATCATTTTGTTTAAAAGATTTATTAGTATTATTACCATTATAATTGTGTGTGTATGTAAATGAGTATGGGTGCACATGGGTGCACATGTGTGCCCACATGCCACGGAGTGTATGTGGAAGTCAGAGAATAATTCTTCAGAGTTGGTTCTCTCCTTCCACTGTCACTTCTGGGAATTGAATGAGTTCAATTGAATGAGTTCAATTGAATGAGTTCATCAGGGTTGAACCACAAATAATTTTACCCACAGAACCATATTGGTGGCCCTCATTTCTGTTTTTCCAATAATTTCTATGACACTAATGTACAGAATCTTTATAGTGTATATGTCTCTATTATGGTATATAATGTAATCAGTATTATACAATATATATCGTATATCATAAGGTAACAAAGAATGTAATTTCTGATACTCTAGGTAGCAGACCAAGAGTGTCCATCCAGGGCACTGGGCAGACCACAGCTTGTTCAGGGTTGCCTACTCTGGCATTCGAGGTTGGAGATCACCTGTAATCTCCTCCCAGTCTCTCAGCCCTTCCATGTGAAGACTTAAGACCCTGTGCTCTGGCCTGAGGAACAGTTGCAAATGATTGTCTGTGACTTCAGGAATTACTCCTGGCAATGTGGTCTCTTCCTATTGTCTATGGCTAGGGGCTGGGTCTTTCCTCTGCTGTTCCTCTTTATAGAAACCTTTTCCTGTGCTCGCTTCGGCAGCACATATACTAAAATTGGAACGATACAGAGAAGATTAGCATGGTCCCTGCACAAGGATGACATGCAAATCTGTGAAACATCCCATATTTTTAGAGTCACCAACCCCAATGCCAGGCTGCGCAGTGAAGAGAATGAATAGATGGCTCACATGTTTCTGTTATTTGTGTTTAAATAAAACTGTAAAACCTGCAAAAAAACCCCAAAAACAAAAACAAAGCTGTTCCTTCTGTTTCTTACTTAGTTCTCCCTTAGGACTCATTCTAAGCATCTTTAATTCTAGCAAGCCAGCACCTAGGGCCTTTCTCTGTGATTTCCCAGCATTCTCTCTTGCCACTGTAGTAGAGAATCACACCACATGATATAGCTCATGAACAAAACAGCATAGGCACAAAGGAATCTAAGTGTGGTCCAGTCCTGTGTTTCTAAGCTGGGAAAATGTCTTTCCTCACTGCTTCTTCCAGGAGCAGCCCGCCTGGTTACAACTGTTGGCATGTGGTCTGTCTGCAAATCCTGATACTTTTCATGCCTACTTCGTCTGTTTGCTGAAGGTGGCTTCTCACTTCTGGAATGAGGATATTGAGATTCTGGTCTCGGACTTGAGGTTCTCCTAGGTCTGATGTCTTATTCTCATCTCCAGTGAGTTTCTTGCAACACTTCTGGGCAGCAACTATGCCTGTGATAGGAATCCCTGGTTTTCTCTCGGCACCAATGAATTCTGTCCATCTCAGACTTAACCAGAGAGCACAGATACTATCAGATTATGGAAAACAGTGAGCCTTATGTGAAGTGGTGTAGACACAGAAAACAGGATCATAGGTGAAGTGAGTTAATTTTGATGTATAGACAGCAAACACAGATGCTGCAGGAGATGGAAGTGGCAATCTAAACAAGCTCTGGTAGGAAGTCCAATCAGAGCCTACCTTGATCAGGACCAGGAAGGCTGAATAAAAAGACTGCAGACCTAAAATTCTCTCCCCATGCTAAATAATTGTGTGTGTGTGTGTGTGTGTGTGCGTGCGTGCACACACACGCACACACGTGCACGTGCATATGTGTGTTTATCTCAGGAATACCAAGTACATCCACATTCAATAGCACTCTTGGCTTCTGGTAAGGTCCATCACTTTGTTCTCCTTTGTATTTATTGCGCTCATTGGCTTGGGCAGAATGCTATATTTTGGAGACCATTCTTCACAAAGAAACAGTTTACATTGTGAATAATGATTTAAGCTCTGGATTAGACTCAGGTTAAAATTCAGCTCTCTGACTCCGGCAGGTGACCTTGAACATGTTACTTAACCTATTTGTGCCTCATTTCCTTTCCCCATTAAAAGCAACACTGCCCATAAAATTCTCAGCATAGACTGCTTGGTAGAGAGTAAACACTTAAAAGGTACCTATTATTTTTGCCATTTCTGAGAATAACTGTGTGAACAACAATTAGTAGAGAACAACACATTCCCACTGAGATGTCTATGCTGTGTGGTTGGACAGGCTGTTACAGACCAGTTAATGAATTCCCTTCACATACCCATGGTTAAAGATCGTGGTATAGAAAAAAAAAATATGTCACAACATGTCATGAACCTTCAGATTGATACAAAATGGTTTAAAATTCCATGTCAAATCTGCCAGTGACAAGGACCTATGATCCTTTCTTCTCCTCTGTCCATTGGGAAGAACAGCTGGACACCAGGCCATGTGTTCTTGTAAACAATTATTAAATTATCCAGTAGACTTGTCTTTTTCAAGCAGAATGAACGCAGTTCTTTTAACCTTCTCCTAAGCATGGTTTTGATTTTCTGTCCCTTTAATCATCTCTGTGGCTCTCTTCTGAATGTTCTCCAAGGTCTCCATGTCTTCCTTTGTGCTGTGCGGAGCACCCAATTCCTCAGGGTCCTGGGAGAAAAGTTTTTACGACATGGAATGTAGCAGGATGGGCTCTAGATGCCCCACTCTACAGCAAAGGCAGTTTTCAAAGGACTGCTTGCCATGCCAGTCTCTTTGATCTTGGCAGTGTCAGGCTTCATTCTTCTGATCCTGATAATGAAGTGAGGTCTGATCCTCTCTTGTCAGGGGGTGGAGGACTTGGGGAGATACAGAGGACTCAGAGGCTTGTCTGAGTTCCTGGCGCCTGTGCATGTAATAACTGGGCTGGGGCTGAAGTCACTGTCTCCAGTGTTCTTTCTACTGTGTTTGAGCTGTTGTCTATGAACAATTTACAAAGCACATGGTCATCTAAATAATTTTATACTTTGGTTCTCAATAATTCTTTTTTCCCCCTCTGTAATTCGATTGGTTTTACTGGTTTCTCCCTTTCAGATCTTTCTAAGGTCCTTCCTTTGACTCATAAACCCCTCAGGACTCTGATTGCTGGGTAGTGGGGTCCAGTGAATAAGGGACTTGGAGAGATGTGTTCAGAGCTACCATTATTTCAAAGGTGCTAACTTAGAGATGTGTTCAGAGCTACCGTTATTCCAAAGGTGCTAACTTAGAGATTTACTCTGAAGAATTTACATTGTGGCAAGAAACTTTTTTTTTTTTTTTTTTTTTTTTTTATCTTTTTTGAGACAGGGTCTCCCTGTAGCTCCAGCTCTCCTGGAACTCATTATGTACACCATGCTGGACTTGAACTCAAAGAGATCCACCTGCCTCTGCCTCCCGATTAAAGGCTGGGATTAAAGGCATTCACTACCATGCCTGGCCTGTGACAAGGAACTTTTTTTAAAATTTTATTTATTTTTGTATGTGTATGAATGTACTGTCTGCATGTAGGTTTGTGCACCCGTGTCATGCAATGCCTCAGAGGTCAGAAGAGGGTCTTGGATTCCCTTGGAACTGGAGTTCTTCTGGAATTGGAGTTACAGACGTGGGTGGTGGGGATCGAACCTGGGTCCTCTGCAAGAGCAGTCAGTGCTCTTAACCGCTAGGCTATCTCTCCAGCCCCGACAAGGAACTTTTTACATGTAGGATTCTTTGCTAACTATTACTATCTAGAAGAATGTGTGTGTGTGTTTGTGTGTAGGTGCATTTGAATCCTTCTCAGTGTTTGCTCTTATATGCCCAGAGCAAGCATGACTTCTCATACATATGATCAATCTGTGGAAAAAGATTGGTCAGGGTCAAGGGCAAGCCCTCACCCTCCTCACAATTATGAATATCAGTCTTACAATTCTATAAAATGATAAACAGTTGCATTCTGAGGATGCAAGCACAATTATCATTGGGGACCTAGAATTCCTTAAGACTGAGCTTCTATCATTGAGGATGGATTATAAATTAACCAACTGACTAATTTATTGGTGTGAGAGACCTCTTTAATGTGGATGCTCAATCTTGAGTGGAATGGGGAGTGCCCAGGAACTGGGAAGGCAGATAAATAAGTGGGCTATAGGACCACACCTGGCTCTAGGAGAGATGCTGGGCAGTGGGGACAGGCCCAGGCCTTAGAACCACTTGGGGAATTTCAAAGGCTGTCCTTGAGAAGGTGTCTAAGCCAGGTAGTAGTGTGCAGGCTGGAGCCCAGCCCAGGGATGCTGGGGAGAGGCTTGGCTGGGGGTTCTGAACATCTAGGAGCTGATGTCACTGGATGCTGCTGCTGGAGGTCCATGCAGGTCTGCTGGTTGGAGTCCATCAGCTACCAGAGGTGTGTGCAGAGGTGGTCATTCTTTTCCTCTAGGTGGTCCAGATAAGGCTTGGTAGGATTCAACCTGAAGTTGATGGTGGTATACTACTTCCCTGAGGCCATCATTCTTCCCTTCCATGCCCGCCTCCATCTGCAATGCCCAGGTCCAAGCTGGAGCCAGACATTGATGGATGTCTGGGAGGATGGAACTTGGAGATCATCACTGCACCCAAAGCTCCTGCTGACCAGAAGGTTGCAAGCAGCTGTGAAAAGAATTTTTAAAAAGCTTATTCACTTGTATGCTAGATATATAAGAAATGAATTCACCGGTTGACTGAATTAATAAGTCAATTAAAACATTTTTATATAACCAGGTGTGGTGGTACATGCTTTTAATCTCAGCACTCTAGGAGGTAGAGGCAAGCAGATCTCTGTGAGATCAAGTCCAGCCTGGTCTATGTAGCCAGTTTCAGAGCAACTGGGGCTACAGGGAGATCCTGTCTCAAAAAAACAAAACAAAATTCCAAATAAGCCATTTTAATATATTCTCACACCCATTTTCAAAAAGGGTTAAGTACAAGTGCTTACCCAGGTAAGAGGAAGGAGGATTAGTTAACAAAGCAGTTTCTCTTTTCCCTGCCATTCTGATTTAATTAATTTGGGGTAGAGACCTGCATTGATTTTATTTGAAGCCACTCAGGTGGCTTAAAGCAGCCAAGGTTGAGATGGGATGATAAGAAAGCAGGAAGAGGCTGGAGTCCCAGGGCCTGCACAGGAGAGGGTCTCCAGTCCTGCCTCTGGTTTGTCCAGCCCTGAGCGGCCAACTCTGGTACTAGGGAGCACTAGCTGGCTGGGGCTAACACCTGGCAGGTATGGACGTCTGTGGAGGTATGCTAGCCTCAAGTTCACAAGCTTGAGTGACTAAGATATCTATCAGGCTGTCTAGGTCTTGGTGCTGCTGACCTAGTGCTATGGATTCCCTTGTACTTGACTACTCAGCAGACCTGAGAAGAGGGAGCTTTTGGACCACAGTGCCTCTGGGCTTCTGCTCTCTAGGGAAGATGGTGGTTTGTATATGTCCTTCTCTTTCAATTCTGTGTTTTAGGATGTTCTTTGGGTCAGTATTGTGGTTTAAAACAGCTTCAGTTTGGGGAGTTTAGTGTATGTATTCATCTCCAAAGGCCATTGGCATTAGACCTAGCAGGCCAAGGACAGGACCCAGGACTCTGTCTTCACAGCAATCCTTACCCCATCTCTTCAGGGGGGTCTGATATGGCTGTTCATACCCAGAAATTCAGTTTATGAGAGAATAGATGTGTATTAAGGGCCAACGGTGATCCTGTTCCTCCTGTACAGCATGTTCTGCCAGCCTGCAGGCTGTACATGTCTCAGGATAGGTATGAACAAGGCCCAACACATCAGTAGATCACAATGTGATGTCTCAACGTCAATAGGTTGGATACCCCTGTAAGCCTCTGAGCATCCTTAGCAGCTGTCTCCACCATTGCCTACCCCCAGCCCCTGGATGCCAAGTAGCGTTGGGACTCTGATACTTTGTTCTCTGCCCCCAGCACCTTCCCATTCTCAGATATCATCAAGGTTCCAATGCTCACAGCCTCTGCTCTTGTCGATTAGGTAAAAGGATGTTCTGTGAGTGTGCAGGTCTCTCCTTGTTGATAGAGTGATCACATACAGACGTGGACAGATGCTTCTCTCCTCTCTTATGTTAAGTTCAAAAAGTGAATTCACATGTGAATTTGGGCTTAAAGGGCAACAGTAACATAATGTTTTCATGATTGATATTTCAGAAGATGCAGAAATGTACACAGTCAGAATCCTTCATGTCTATGAGGAATTGGTTCCAGATCTCCCCTGTGAATACAAGATCTATAGATGCTAAAGTCCTTCATAGAAAACGGTGTAGAAAACTGACGTCAGGGCTGTATAGAAACACCAGTGTGGAATTTACACAGATATGCGACACATCTCACAGACTAAAATCACCTCCAGATCCTTTGTTTCTTCCTTGGTTAAAATCTTGGAGGGTTTTTTTTTTTTTTGGTCTTTTCGAGACAGGGTCTCCCTGTAGCTCCAGCTGTCCTGGAACTCACTCTGTAGATCAGGCTGGCCTTGAACTCACAAAGATCCGTCTGCTTCTGCCTAGTTATTTTCATTTTTTTTTTAAAAAAGATCAAAGTACTGTTTTATTATTTATTATTTCATCTTAAAGTTATAATTTTTTTTTTGGTCTTTTCGAGACAGGGTCTCCCTGTAGCTCCAGCTGTCCTGGAACTCACTCTGTAGATCAGGCTGGCCTTGAACTCACAAAGATCCGTCTGCTTCTGCCTAGTTATTTTCATTTTTTTTTTAAAAAAGATCAAAGTACTGTTTTATTATTTATTATTTCATCTTAAAGTTATAATTTTTTTTTGGTCTTTTTGAGACAGGGTCTCCCTGTAGCTCCAGCTGTCCTGGAACTCACTCTGTAGACTAGGCTGGCCTTGAACTCACAAAGATCCGCTTGCCTCTGCCTCCCAAGTGCTAGGATTAAAGGCGTGCGCCACCACGCCCAGCAAAATTATAATTATTAATGCATAGTAATTGTGCAGACTCACAGATTTCATTGTGACATTTCATGTGTACATATTATCTAGGTGACTAAATTTAGATGATGTTCCTAGTACAATGTAAATTCTGTTAATAGTCATTAAACTATTATTTATGGAATAATGAGAAGACAACTCTACATGTTCGGACAGTTTTAAAACATTATTGATGTGTGTTGGGTTGAACCTACAGATGTGAATCCCATGGACACATCGAGCGGACCATAGAGTGAAGTTTTCCACACCAGCCCTTGAGGGAGGGAAGTAGTGTAATCACGAATCACCGTAAATATTCACTCTATAGTACATTAGACCTCGTTTACCCTATGACCCAATTCCAAGTGTGCCAAAAAGGACTTACTGGCTCTAGAAATTGAAAATCCTGGTATTCCAGGAAGGCTCAATGGGTTTTGATGACTCCCTGGCCCTGTTTCTGAGGTGACTTTGGCTTTGTGTCTTCTCGGGGGTGGACATGTAAACTGACTGCAGTGGCCCCAGTCTTCCCGTGTGCAAGCCACACCTGCCCTGAGAAGAAGAGAAGTGCTCCAAGCTACACCTGCCCAGAGGAGAGAAGTGCTCCAAGCCACACCTGCCCTGAGAAGAAGAGAAGTGCTCCTCTCTCAGCTACTAAAGACAATCCCAGGTGTCTGCACATTTAATTAGCGAGAGTTACACCTTCTTCTCCAAGACGATAATTGGTCGGATGGCACGTGACTGTTGGGATCCACTCTGGAGATGGGATAAAGTGACACTCATATTTGAAACTGGATGAAATAAATTATGATTTGAAGAATGTCTGTTACAAAGCAATATATTTTATTCTGCCATATAAATATGATAGTATATTCTAGATGCATTGTTTTATTTTTGTTGTTCTTATTATTTCTTATAATTTAGAATGTGCTGAACATAGGACCCTGGCCTCACACGTGCTGGGAAAGGACTTTACCAATGAGCCACATCCCTAGCCTTGCTTACCTTACTTTCTATTTTAATAGAAAATGATGTGGAGACTAGCCAGATGGCTCAGGAAATAAAGCTGAGCTGCAAAGCCTGGCAGTCCAAGTGTGTTCCCCAGAACCCACTTGGCAGAAGGAGAGAAATAAGTCCTGAAAGTTGTCTTTGACCTCCACATGCACACGTGTGCTTGCGCACATACATACATAATAACGGTTAAACAAAGGCATTAAAAGGAAGAGAGAAAACAATACAAGATATCTTTGAATGGGGTCGAATCATATCCCTAAATACTTGAACTAAAGATAGGTGCCAAAGTGAGATGCCATTTCTTCAGGGCACACAGGCCATAAAATTATAAGAGTAACCACTTCCCACACAAGTCCAAAGAGGGGGTAAGCTGTTAGAAGCCCTGTCTATGGGACTCTTATAACAAATCATAAGAAGTTCTATGAACTATTAATATTTCACTAATAATTTCACACAATTCATCCACTGAATTCTCACAGGTAGATAAATTGACTGAGGAAGTAGTTGGGGCTCAGCAGAATTAAGCCCGAGATCACACAGCTGGCAAAAGTTTGAGCAAGTGCTGGTGGAGACCCAGGCGCACCTGCTAACACGGAAGAAAAACCCTGTGCTTCTCCCTCACACGCTTTCATCTTTTCGGAAGCTGTGAAATGGGATTCAGAAAGGCTGTTAATCCTGCTCCCCACCTGATCTCTTAGTTCCTTGTCTCTAGCAGAAAACAGACCTGTTTCTTGAAGATTCAGAAAGTGATGAATAATAAGTTGGCAGCTACTGTTTGAGCAATTTTTTTTTTTACATAAACAATAGAATATTGAGCTATGCCCACAGTCTCAGTAGTAATTTTATTTTATTTCTTTTTATTGAGACAAGATCTCAGTAGGTAGTGCTGGGTTGGAACTCATTATGTAGATCAGGCTGGCCTCAAACTCACAGAGATCTGCCTGCCTTTGCCTCCCAAGTACTGGGACTAAAGCATGTAGCACCACACCCAGGAATGGTGATGTTCTTAAGAGCCAAAGGCTGAGAAGCCAGAGACAGTACCTCTGTAGCTAGAAAAAGGCATTGTTAGTGGGCTCTTCCACACTGTCCTTGAAAGTAGATGCAAAACAGCACAGTTACCAGGAGAAATGTAAGTTATTTTCCAACACAAGGAATGGTGGATACTGACTAAGAAAACAATCATCGAGATGGTTCAGCTGTTAAAAAGCTCGTGTTGGGCAAACCTTATGATCTGAGATCTAGCTTCAGAATCTTCAAGATGGAAGGGGAAGGCCAACTTGGAACTTTTCCCTTTGACTTCCACATGTGTGCCATGGCATGCTGCACCTGTACTCATAGATATCATGCACACATACACGCACATGCACAATCACACACACACACACACACGAGATGATACAATTGAGCCTAAATGATTTGTAATGACTAAGATTAAAGGCTGTTGGAAGAGTAGGTGGTGGGGCCTTGTCCATGCTGGGGCAGAGCTCTAACCACTGAGGTACCATCCCTAACCTTTCTCCATACCTTTTGAGTATGAGATCTGCTTCTTGAGATTTTTTTTTTAATGTGCATGAGTGTATTGTCCTCATATGTGTCAGTGCACCTGTGTCATGCAACACCTGTAGAGGTCAAAGGAGGGTATCAAATTCCCCTGGAACTGGAGTTACAGATGGTTGTTAGCCACCATGTGGGTGCTGGGAACTGAACCCAGGTCGTCTGCAAGAGCATCCAGCACTCTTAACTGCTGAGCCATTTCTCCAGTCCAATGATACTTGAGATTTGAGAGCTAAATGAAGTAGAGCCCAATTGATTTTCTTATGGATGTCTTCTCTTGTCAAAGCCCTTTTTTTCCCTGAAGAAATGTCATGTGTTTGGGGAATTCTCACTCATCTCATGTCATCTCCCATGTCATTTTAAAAAACCATGTAGGAAAGCCAGGCATGATGGTGCACACTTGTTGTTCCACCATTTGGGAGACCCTGGCAAGAAGACGGTGAGTTTGCGACCAGGCTGGACTGCATAATAACTTCAAGACTAGAGTAAGCTAGATAGTGAGAGCTTATTTAAGTCTTATTTATATGGGTCACTGAGGGAAAGGTGCTTTCTGACAAGGTCTAGTGACCTGAATTCAATTCCTGGAACCTTCATAGAGATGGAAGGTAAGAACAAGCTCGACAAAGTTGTCCTCTGACTTCCACATCCATTCAATGCCACACATGAACATACAGATATGTCACATAAAAACAATAACAATACTACTGCTACTACTACTACTACTACTAATGACAATAAACCTTAAACAATAAAGTGAGGGCTAGAGAGATGGCTCAGTGGTTAAGAGCACTGGCTGCCTTTGCAGAGAACCCAGGTTTGATTCTAGCACCCACATGGCAACTAATAACTATATGCAACTCCAGTTCCAGGAGAATCCAACAGCCTCTTCTGACCTCTGGATGACACTGGTGCATTTTATACACATGCAGGCAATACATTCACACACGTAAAATAAAAAATAATAAAATAATAGTAAATAATCCATCATTAGGGCTGCTGGGGTTGGCACAGAGAACACATACCACCTGATATCAGTGAGCAGGTAGAAACACCTTGACTGTCAGAACCTGAATTCTGGGAGTTGTGCTGGCTATGAGTGAAGAGGTCTCATTTGGGGCCTGCTTGAGATGCAGAAGCAGTGTGACCACACACTTGGATGACTTCTGGAATATCTGTATTTTATTTTTCTAAAGTTGTTCCCATGAAAGTTAAGACAGGGAAGACTTAAAAAGGTAATCTTGAAAATTTGGTGCTATTTGAAAATGATGGCAAAGGTCCCAGGGGGTCTTTAGGATTTCTCCAAACTCAAAACAAAGATAAAATCAAGAACCATCTTCATTATAGGTAGGGTAATACTGGAAGTTTGATTTCAGATGTAGATATTGTAAAGTTTTGAAAGAACAACCAAACCCTAAGCTAATCCCTTGATGCTTTTATTTTCTGTAGGAAAAACTGAGCCCGGATCTGCAGTACAGGGCTGGGAGTGTTCACCACACCCCTTGGATTAAGCCAGAATCAGCAGGAAAGTACAGGTGTGACTCAGTGAATCAGAGTCTGGAGCAGAAGAGGCCCTGTTCTGAGGCAAGGCCACCTGTCCACACCCACCTGGAGCCCACAGTGGCCTTTCATCCCCACAGAAAGGCTCTAAGACTACTTGCTGTCCATGCCAAATCATGACTTACATATTTTTTGTTCTGACATCTGACTTTGTTCCTTGTGAGTGAGGTATGTACAGTTTTAAAGAATTAGTTCATAATTCATTCATAATCCCCCATTGTAAGTAGAAAGAGTAGGATGTACAGATGGTCTGGCAGGAGTAACTGGAACATAACTGGTCTCAAAAAGACTTGAGGGAGGTGGAGGGATGGCTTAGTGGTAAGAGCACTGGCCTTTCTTCCAGAGGACCTGAGTTTGATTCCCAGCACTCATATGGCAACTAACAACTAACAGTTGGAGTCTGTAGTGTAGCTCCAACTCCAGGGTATCTGACACTCTCATCTGACCTCTGTGGGCATTGCATGACACAGGTGCTTTTACATCAATACAGGAAATGCACTCCTACACATATGATAAAAATAAATAAATAAAATATTAAAAAAGACTTGCGTAAGCTTATGGGTCCTCAGCTGTGTGACCTTAGGCAAGTTATTTCTCTGAGTGTCAGCCTTGTGCGTAGAATTAGAGATTTGTACCATGTGAATTTCAGTTTCCTTTCTGGCTCTAAGGATCCTGCCTCCAATCCAACAGGAGACACACTGAGCCCAATATAGGCCTTTGTGGCCTCAAGGCCTTAATGGAAGGTGAAGCTTTGCATCGTCATGAGTAATCAACATTCCCTGTCCAGAAAGGAAAGACTGAGTGAGGAAAGAGCTCCGTCTTCATCCCATGATGACTTGAGGGGCTTCTTAGCACAGACAGAATTTATACATGCTCCTCTTTCAGAATTCTCAGAAGCACTGGTTCTGACCTGCCTTTCTTAAGGCTTTACTTTTTCTTGCAGAATCAATGATCTCAACTTGTCTGTCTACCAATCCCATGGTCCTAAATACTCATCCATAAAATGATTTTTAATGTTGATTCTTATTACCGTCTTGGTTTTCAAATCTCCCCTTCTCAATCCCCTTCCTCTGTCTCTGTGCCCTTATCAACATTTTCATAGTTAGAAACTGCAAATCAAAGTCCACTTCCTCTTATGCAGCCTAGTCTCAGCTTCCCCAGTGCTCAATTTGCCAGTGATTATTACAGTGTGTGGTTAAATCTGGATCTGAGAGGCAGTTAACACTACTTGGGCATTTATGCACTGCTGATTACTAGCAGTTTGCTTTATCTTTGACTTGTCTTGATTGATCAACACTGAACTCACATTGTTTCCCAGAAGTCTTAGGGAAACTAAGAAACCCTGTCTTTCCTGCCTCAAGGGTGACTGTGTGGCTGCTTCTTTGAAATTTAAATGACTTTATATAAAGCTGGGATTGTATATGAAAGATAATAGTTGGAAAATTATAAACTATTACAGATTCAGAAAAAAAAATCGACATAGCCCAAAGAACTTTGAATATGGTTTCAGGTATTATACAAAGTCTCACCAAGACCTTGACAGGATTGGTGTCAATGTGAAGCAGTATGGTCCAGACCACTGATATGTCTGAAGGCTAATGTTATTCTAAAAATACAGCAAATGACAACTCCACTTATTTACTAATGCTTTCATGCAAGACAAATATTCAGTTAAAGACACCATGCTTTGAGGGTCTGATTAGATCACAGAAGTATAAATATCACAGGGCCTTTATGTGTTTGCATGATGTGAACCAGCAAAGTTCTTTCCTCTGACCCTTTATGTTTAATAGAAGCCTGTTTAGAGAAGCATGCCATTTCTCGCCACTGTTCTTGCTCAATATATGCACCTCTGGTTTGCATTATTTGAATAAGCAGTAGGTTTACAGATCAAGTAAAATTTAAAAACAAAACCCACTAACCTCTGCAGGTCCTGCTCTGCATCACTGAAAGCTGGGAATGTTGGTTCCCAAGAGGGCTGCAAGGATGGGGGAACTCAGCCCACCAGCATCCTTCTCTAGCCTGCATCTCACTTCACAGGCTAGCAAGCTCTCCTTTAATAATGGAAGTGTTAGGCTCCTCGGCTGGGTTTACGCATTTAAAAAATATAATGGTTTGCATACTGTGCAGTGATTTGTAAAATGTGAATGCCTACAAAAGCCGTGGTTACCCAGCATAACGTTGTCTTATTTTTAGTTACACAACCAGTAAAACAGCTGGAGGTCTAAATCATGGCTTAGTACTAAATGTATTACTACATTTTATCCATGCAGTAAGGGCTTGTCCTTTTCAGCTCTGCGATGGGAGAAAGCGGAGTGATTACTGGCAAATTAACACTTTCAATTTTAATAGAGAAGCTAAGCCTGTATAAGAGCACTGGAATTAGAGTCTGTGCCAGTTAGATACTGCACAGCACGGAGTGCGCATCTGAAGCTTGCCAATACGAGGTTGCCTTTTGTCATCAAGCAGATCTGTATTCATCAGTTAGGAACTAATACCTACCCAGCTCCACTAAAGAAATCAAAAGCAAAATCTTTCACTTTATCGCTTCTTAGCACAGTTAATAGACTCATTTTGGCAATCATAGCAAAATGTAATCAGCACTTAGAGAAACGTGCTTGTTTTTGATGTAAAAGCAAAGTAATCTGTAACCTATCACTTTTTATCTTCAAACCCAACCATTTTCAGCACAATCAGTGATTATCATGTTATCAGGCCCAGAAAACACTAATTTTGTCATATTGAAATACTGGCATTGGGGGGCTGGAGAGATGGCCCAGTGTTAAGGGCGCTGGCTGATCTTGTAGAAGACCTGGGTTCAGTTCTCAGCACCCACATGGTGGCTTACAACCATCTGTAACTCCAGTTCCAGAGGGATCTGATGCTTTCTTCTGACCTCCATGGGCACTGCATGACATTAGTGCACTTACATACATGCACTCATACACACAAATAAAATAAAATAATAAAATAAAAAATTTAAATGACTGACATTGACTTGTTCAACTACAAAAATGGCCATCTCATACCATCTGATCTAAGATGTTTCATCACTTCACAAATACAAAGAGAAGCATGTACGTGTTTGTAATTCATACAGTTATTTGATTTAAGAAAACTGTGCTTGTTAAATAGGCTGTTAAAATATCTTGTACTTCCTTTGTTTGTTTAACAATTGTTGCTATTATTGATAAGTTTTTTCTTTTTTTTTAAATTTTTAAATTTATTTTTGTATGTGTATGAATGTACTGTCTGCATGTAGGTTTGTGCACCCGTGTCGTGCAATGCCGCGGAGGTCAGAAGAGGGTCTCGGATTTCCCTGGAACTGGAGTTCTCCTGGAATTGGAGTTACAGATGGTTCTTAGCTGCCATGTGGTTGCTGGGGATTGAACCCGGGTCCTCTGCAAGAGCAGTCAGTGCTCTTAACCGCTAGGCTATCTCTCCAGCCCGATAAGTTTTTTCTTTGAGATAGGGACTCTCTATAGTCCCAGCTGGCCTGGAACTTACTACTAGACTAGGCTGGACTCATCTCACAGAGCTCTACCTGCCTCTGCCTCCCTAGTGCTAGGATTAAAGGTGGATTGTGTGTGAGTGTGCTTAAATACATATTTTATCTATTATTACTATGTATGTGAGAGACTAAAGCGAGAAAGAAAGGGAAAGAAAGAAAAAGAAAGAGAGAAAGAAAGAAAGAAAGAAAGAAAGAAAGAAAAATAAAGAAAGAGAAAGAAAGGTGGGTGTTCATATACCACACAGCATGAGTGTGGTGTGTGGAGGTCAGAGTGTGTTCTGTTCCTCTACAGGAATTCTAGGAATCAGACTCAGGCATTTTTTACCCACTGAACTACCTCCATAGCCCAGGCTTAAAAAAAAAAATCAACAACAAAATGATTGGTTTGGGGATTGGAGAGATGGCTCAGTGGTTAAGAGTACTGGCTGTTTTGCAGAAGACCCAAGTTTGAATCCCAACACCCATATGGTGGCCAGCAACCATCCATACTCTAGTTGCAGGGATTCAATACCCTCTTCTGTCCTCTGCAGGCATTGCCCAACAGAGGTGCACATACATACTTACACACATATAGACAATACACATAGACACATAAAATAAAAATAATTAATAAAATGTTTAAAAAGATTGGTTTATAAATCTGTCCTTACAATTTTGTTCATGCTCCTTTTAATTTTAGAATTATACATATAAATCATATATATATATATCCCCATAACCCTGAGCAGCATCTCCTGCCCTGGAGTTGTTTTATGGTTTCATGTATGAATTGAAGCTTTTTTTTTTAAATTTTTTTTTTAATTTTATTTCTTTCTGTATGCATATGAATGTACTGTCTGCATGCAAGTCTGTGCACCCGTGTCGTGCAATGCCGCGGAGGTCAGAAGAGGGTGTCGGATTCCCCTGGAACTGGAGTTCTCCTGGAATTGGAGTTTCAGACGGTTCTCGGCCGCCATGTGGGTGCTGGGGATCGAACCCGGTCCTCTGCAAGAGCGGTCGGCGCTCTTAACCGCTAGGCCATCTCTCCAGCCCCGAATTGAAGCTTTTGTTAAAATAGAGTGACCATGTTATTTTAACAATATAAGAATACATTTTCAGGCTGGAGAGAAGGCTCAACAGTTAAAAGCACTGGCTGCTCTTGTAGAGGACCCAGGTTCAGCAGCACCCACATGGCAGCTAACGACTGTCCATAACTCCAGTTCCAGAAGATCTGACACCTTCTTTTGATCACCACAGGCATTGTTTGACATAGGTGCACTTACATACATACAAGACACTCATACACATAAAATAAAAACAAATAAATTTTTAAAATTAAGTATTTTTTGTTTCCTTTTACATTTCCTTCTTTTAGATTTTTTTTCATTATTTTTCATGCACTAGGTTGGAAATAACACATTATAATTTTATTCTTTGTTACTTTAGATATGACCTCTCTTTTTGATGAGTTAATTTTTTTCATATAACATTTTTAGCTTCTCTCTTAAAAATTTTAAGTTTATTTATTTTTATTTTATGCATATGAGTGTATTACATGCATGTGTGTAAATGTACCTGTGTCATGCAGTGCCCACAGAGGTCAGAAGAGAGCATTGGACTCCCCTGGTACTAGAGATATGGATGGCTGTCAGTCACCATGTGGGTGCTGGAAATTGAACCTGGGTCCTCTGCAAGAGCAGCCAGTGCTCTTAACTGCTGAGCCATCTACTCAGCCACTTCTTTTCTTTTTCAAAAGGTTTATTATTTTAAAATGTGTATGTGTGTGCCTGTGCATGGGTGTGCATATGGGCATGTAGGTACCCTTGGAAACCAGAAAAGGCATTGGAGGCCCAGGAGCTGAAGTTACAGTAATTTTGACTTTTTTATATTTAAAATGAGATACTTCATTCTTTTTGTTTTATATGATGAATGTTTTAGATTTTATTAAATGTGAACTACTATCTTACTCAACATTTCTTTCAGTTTTTTTCCTCCTCTTCCTCCTCCTCCTCCTCCTCTTCCTCCTCCTTCTCCTCCTTCTGGACAGGGTCTCCCTGTAGCCCCAGCTTGTCTGGAACTCATTATGTAGACCAGGCTGGCCTTGAACTCTCAAGGCCTGTCTCTGCCTCCCGTATGTTGGGATTAAAGGTGTGCACCACCATGCTCAGCTTGGGTTTTCTTTTTCTTTTCTCTTCTTTTCATGAATGCTAGGCAAGAGGTGTGCATCTAGCCAGGCCCTCAACTGTCTTTTAACTTCTGATCTTCTGTAGTATGTTAAAATATACCGTTTGATAAGAACTTGTTGATTCTAAAATTTCTCATTTCTTTGTTTAAAACTATTTCTATTCCAGGGGGTGAAGAAATGGCTCAGCATTTAAGACCACTGGCTGCTCTCATAGAAAACCCAGGTTTGCTTCCCAGTGCCACAGGGCGGCTAACAAACTATCTGTAACTCTAGTTCCAGGGGATCCGACACCCTTTTCTGGCCCCTGTGAGCAGGGCACTGTATGCACATGGTACACTTATATACATGCAGACAAAGTACACATATACATTAAAAATAAATAGTAAATTAATTAAAATATTTCCATTCTGGCCTTTCTCTAAGTATAATTTTCACAGACCACACAACTTTAGGATGGCATTTTTTTTTCCCCTAGCACCTTGAAGACACAGGTTACTGTCTTCTTATTTTTCTTATATTTAGTCTGCACAACAATGATCTTTAATACACTTAATCTTTTTTTTTTTTTTTTGGCTTCCCAAGAGCTTCCCTTTTGTGTTTTTATTCTGTAGTTTCACTATAATGGTCTAGGTTCAGAATTTTTTTTTTTTAAATTTACCCCTTGGTATTAATTTTAATCTTTTTGTCACTTTTGCTTTAAACAATACTCACTTACTTGTGCATGGGTGTGTGTGTATGTGTGTGTGTGTGTGTATGTGTGTGTGTGTGTGTGTGTGTGTGTGTCATTACAGCATGTGTGAAGGTCAGAGGATAAGTTGTAGGAGTTGGGTGTCTCCTTGTATTGTGTGGGTTCTGAAAATCCAACTCCGGTTGCCAGGCTTAGCAGGAGCACCACATGCTTACCTGTGGACCTGTTTTATGAAGCACCTCCTCATTCAGGCTGTGCTAACCAGTCCTCCTTACACCTTTTACTCTCCAAGTCAAACCTGAAGGTCACTAAAAAAACAGGAAGGGTTCCACAGGCAGCAGAGGACACAGCAATGCGAGTGATCTGATGTTACTGACCCAGAGCCAGCTCACTTACCATGAAGGCCGTCAATCCCCCAAATGAGGAAGAGTTTGTTCATGAGATACCTCAGTGAGGAGATGGGACTGTGAGTTTCAAAGCTGCCTCTCCTAGGATGGAATGTAAGGTGGCCTATGGGGTGAGGAAGCAGCATGGTCAGTGCTGTGGGGAGCATTCTGGACCCACTGCCTCTAGAGGTAGGGAAAGGGAACTGTGCTGTGCAGGCATGCACGTGCCTCATGGTTCTTCCTTGGTCCTGGTGTTAATACACTCTGCAGTGGCCTTTGCTCTGATGTGCAGAGGTCAACCACCATACCAGTGTGCAGAACCACATGAAGAGGTTGTTTTGAGCTGCACATGAAGCAGCTTCCAAATTCCTGACAAACAGTGTAGGAAAGTGTCACCAATGTGACCTGCACCACAGAGATATTTTCTGTAGTGAAGCTAGTGTGAGTCTAACAATACATTGTGCAGCTATGTGACGTGACAAATTGGCAGGGAATGCAAGCTGAGCAAGTTGAGTCTGGAGATTTCTTCTGGTTTTCCTAAGTTTCTTGCCTCCAGAACTACCTGCTCTTTCGGTTTTACTCTTGCCTCAAACTAACCTCCCTTTTCTTCCTCTGTCTAGACCTTTTTGTCATTTTTTGGACCCCAGGTCTTAGACATCTTGGTTATCAATAGAGTAGTTTCCCAGCATCCTCAGAGGACAAGGGTTAGGGCTCTCTCTGGGAGCAGAATGGTGTTGTATGCCACCCACACAATCTTCCCACCCAGTTTAAATCTTCATGATACCTAAATTGAATTTAAGTGTTCTATGAATAGATGGCTTCCTGCATAATTTTGGGGGGGAGAATTATGGAGAATATGTGTGTTAGTATAGAAGTTTTCCAAAACTAACTTTCTTTCTTTCTTTCTTTCTTTCTTTCTTTCTTTCTTTCTTTCTTTCTTTCTTTCTTTCTCTCTTTCCTTCTATCCGTGTGTGCATATGAAGCTCAGCACACATGGGGAGGTCAGAGGACAACTTGTAGGAGTTGCTTTTCTTCTTCTGTGGATTCTGGGGAGTGACTCAAGTTGTCTGGATTGGTGATAGGTGCTTTACCTGCAGAGTCATCTCTCCTATTCTCCTTTTGATGGGATCTTGCTATATAGCTCTGGCTTGCATAGAATACATGATTCACTTGTTTAAGCCTTTTGACTGGCAAAGATTATAAGTGTGACCCCACACCTGACTAGGTGCAGGTTTTTCCTCCTTATTTCTTTCTTTGTTGTTTTTCTTTCTTTTAAAAATATTTTTAACCACTGGTGGCTGAATCTGTAGATATAGAATTTATTGATTTGCAGAGTTGACTGTTTCACTCTCTTGAAGAGCCTGTTTCTGTCCAGAGGTTGAAATCCATTACTCCACTGATCAGCCTTCATTGATATCTCCAACACACCTATGTCCGGTTTCCTACTTGACTTTTCCACTTGGATGTCCAATGGCTCAAGCTGAGTGTTTGAATAGATATCTTTAATTTCTTCCTGGTAGCTAAAAGATACTGTTTCCTTCAATATCTTTATTTCAAGCTGCCACTGACTCCTCCTTCCATTTAATTTAATGAAGAAAAGCTTGTCAGTTTAATCTATAGACTATCCAGAACTTCACCATCTCTTTTCACTTCCATGACAACCACTCTCATTCATGGTACCAAGAGGCTTCACCTGGATGGCTAATCCTGAGTGCTCTCTTGTCACTGTCCCTTCAGTATGCTCCCAGCTCAAGAGCCAAGTGGTCCTGCTAGGAGACAGTTCATGGAGCCAAGTGGTCCTATTAGGAGAAAGTTCATGGAGCCAAGTGGTCCTGTTAGGAGACAGTTCATGGAGCCAAGTGGTCCTGTTAGGAGACAGTTAACAGAGCCAAGTGGTCCTGTTAGGATA
The DNA here is from genome assembly GCA_009823505.1 of Rhizomys pruinosus. NCBI lineage: Eukaryota > Metazoa > Chordata > Mammalia > Rodentia > Spalacidae > Rhizomys > Rhizomys pruinosus. Next base: position 257,019 of record VZQC01012825.1, read on the forward strand.
CAGTTCACAGAGCCAAGTGGTCCAGTTAGGATGCAGTTCACATCCTACCACCTGTCTGCTTACAGTCCTCTAGTGTGAAGCCATCTTTGTGGTAGTTTTGAGGATCTGCCGTCTGGTTTCCATTACCTCCTTGAGTGCATTTTCTACTAGTATCTTCACATTCTCTCTGTTACAGCCACATGGCTGTCCCTGCTATTCCTGGGGCACACTGGCCATGCTCCCCCTTTAAGGTGGTTGGCCATACCCTTCACATTGTTCTTCCCCCAGGTCCCTGTGGTGCTTACACCTTCACCTCCTCAGAGTCCACTCTGAATCCACTTCACATCTCAGGGATGCATTTTTAGGATGTTTCAGTTAAGACAGTGACTTCTCCTTCCAACACCCCTCTTACTCTTCCCCACTTCTCTGTTGTGTTAGTTTGCTCAATGCCTGGCATTCAAATAGGATCTCAGCTTCCTTAGGCAGGACTCTCAGAATCTAGAACCATGTGTGGCACATACCAAGTATTCAATACATCGCTGTTGCTGTGTGTGGTGGGAAACACATGCAATCCTTGTGCTTAGGAGGCAGAGGCAGGAAGATCAGCTCCATAAAGAGTTAGAGGCCTCCCTTACATGAGACACTGTCTCAATAACAAGAAAAAAGCCCTCAATATTTACCTGGCAGGAGATATCCCATATTCACAAACATTGCAGTCCAGATGTGCTGACTCCTGCATTTCCCGCAGTGTGGGAAATTCTATTGTATAGTGTATGGAAGTGAGGGACTATGTGCTTTCCCCTGAAGAAAACAAAAAGAAAAAGAAAAACAAAAAAACAAACCAACCTCCCCTGAAAAAACACTTTAGTTATTGAATGGATGGGTGAATAAATGGAATAATTAGACTTTGGATAAAGATTGACAGTTGAGGAACTTGCTAGGTAGACCAGGCTGGCCTTGAACTCACAGAGATTCACCTGCCTCTGCCTACGGAGTGCTGGAATTAAAGGTGTAAGCACTACACCCGACTCAAGCTCATTTCTTTTTTTTTTTTCTTCTGGCCTGGAGCTCGCTCTGTAGACCAGGCTGGCCTTGAACTCACAGAGATCTACCTGCCTCTCCCCTCCAACTGCCTTGGATCAAAGGCATGCACCAGCATGGTGGCTAAGCTCATTTCTTAAGTAAGCATGATAGTAATTTCTTAGTATCACCTATCCTAGTATAGTGAGCCATTAGGGCTTTTTAACATTGCTTATTATGGGCCTATTCTGTATTATATTATTATTATTTCCTATTACTATATACAACATGTAATATATATGTAACTTTCACTCTCCAAGAACTCTAACTTGCAAAACTTATAACTCTACAAGTGAAAACAACCCTCCAGCTAATTCCTAGATTAAATCCTAATCCTCTAATGATAGGCCTAAGACTTAGTCCATCTGGGCTGAATTCTCAGGGGGCTGAATCTGAGATGTAGAGGGGAACCAAGCATTGCCACTGAAGCAGAGGGCAGGTCATCTTCCATCTCACTACCTGTTCACTGGCACACTCCTCAAATGGTTCAGGGTGGCCCCATGCTCACTCGTTTTGGTTCCATACTCTAAGCTCAGCTGATTTGGGTTTTGAAGGCCTTTGCTGGCTGTTTGTCTCCCTCATTGAAGTAGGAGGGAATGGGGTTGTGCTCAGAGGCTCACTCTCACTCGCTGGAGCCAAGGCTCTACCCTGACCCTCTTTAGTTGCCAGACCATGCTGCTGGAGGTTACTTCCTGTGTCTTACCTTCCCCAGGCTTCTGCTAGAAGTCTCTGCCTCCCCAGCTCTCTGAGTCTTCCAATCTGGAATTTCTATCAATTCCATTCTCTCCAGAACTTGCCCTGCGGGCTGGTCATGGGGAAGGGTATCCAGAACTCTCTTACAGATCTGCATCATTTTCTGACTTTATTGCTCTCTTTTTCCTAACTCCCCACCCCAACCAACAGAGCTGGCATTTCAGTTCAGCTGTAGGCTTTCCAATCCAGTGTTATGTCATAAACTTTATGTGCTTCAGTAGGCTCAGTCTCTTGAAATACAAAAACCCAGGTCTTAAAATTAGAACCTTTTGGCATAGAGGACAATTATCTCTGCTGTGAGTCAGTTCTGCAATTCAGACCTCAGTCTGATTGGATGCCTTTTCTTTGTGTTCTAATGTAAACCTGAGATCCTAGAAGGCAATGTGTTTGGGAGTGGGGGTGGGGCAGCACAATGTGACAGAAAGCATGAGGGTAAAAGTCTTAATATTCGACATGACCCCAGTCTTCATCATTTTTGCCCTCTTGTCTGAGACTGTATTTCTTTTCTTTTTTTCTTGCCTCAGGTCTTTCTTTCTTCCTTTCTTCCTTTCTTCCTTTCTTCCCTTCTTCCCTTCTTCCCTTCTTCCCTTCTTCCCTTCTTCCCTTCTTCCCTTCTTCCCTTCTTCCCTTCTTCCCTTCTTCCCTTCTTCCCT